>JAULKM010116798.1:0-21783 GCA_032355605.1 Rubia tinctorum | reverse complement strand
CCCCCCCCCCCCCCCCCCCCCCCCCCCCCCCCCCCCCCCCCCCCCCCCCCCCCCCCCCCCCCCCCCCCCCCCCCACTCGCCGGCCAAAAATGCAACTGGCCCTGTCGCTGGTGCTGATTGATTCTATAAATTCGTCAAAAATGCCTCATGATTTTTGGCCCGACTCAGAACATCAACATATAATGGCGTAGGAGAAAAACTTATCAAGGGGCAGAAAAATCCTTAAACTCATAACCAAGTGCAGTCAAAACCAAATAATTTGATCTTCATTTGATACAGGAGAGCCCATAAGAGATAAATGTTCAAAAATATCTTTAAACTTGAGATGAAGTTCATGGACAGTACCAGTCTTACGTAAACTATGAGCATCAACATGGAGGCGGAGAATGGTCGAAGTGCTGTTATCCTGAAAAACTGCCGCAATGCTATCCCAAATCTCTTTAGAAGTTGAAAAGTCAGGAATTTCAGCAAGAGCTTCAAGAGTGAGGGAGGAGAACAAAAGACGGTACACTCTTTGATCTTCATCGACCCATTGATCATACTCTACTTTGGCCTTGTCACAGGCGGAAGAGGAATAATCCTTGGCGGCACCGGAGGGAGACACCGCTACCTCGACATAGGAGAGGGAGGAGCCGGCCGGTGGCAGGGGAGGAAGGACCGGACATGTATTGGAACCATCAAGAAATCCATACAACTTCCGAGGCTTGAGGATATAGCC
Source organism: Rubia tinctorum (assembly GCA_032355605.1). Taxonomy (NCBI): domain Eukaryota; kingdom Viridiplantae; phylum Streptophyta; class Magnoliopsida; order Gentianales; family Rubiaceae; genus Rubia; species Rubia tinctorum. The sequence continues at coordinate 21,065 of JAULKM010116798.1, read as the reverse complement.
AATTTGGCATTTCCTGAGAAGATAGTTGGAGGAGAAGAGTATTGTATGATAATTTTTCATTGGTCGTGATGACTGGTGGCATAAAAAAATTGATCGAAGAGGGAGGGGAAATAAGTTTTTGGCCAAAAGAATGGAAGAGGGAGGCGGCCAAAATTGATAGTGTTTAGAGGGTTGGATCAGAACACTGCTCTGATACCATATTAGAATCATGAGCTCCTGTCATAAAACCGATTGTTACTATGTAGGGGTAACCCATGATCTTATATATTGAGTTATATGGCTGTCAACCACCAATGTGGGACTCTAACTCTAACACGCCCCCCCCCCCCCGTGCATAAATCATCACGCAAACGTGGAAAAAAAGGGATAACGGGCCAACCTTGGGCTCTGATACCATGATAGAATGATTTGTCGTGATAAAATGTTGTATTACTGACAAGAATAAATATATTACAATAAGCAAAGCTAGTACAACTAGAACTCTAGTCTAGTCACGAAAATAAGACCAAATCTAATCAGAAGCCTGATTGATTCTAACACCTACAATACATTAGTCTCATAATAGTGGGTTTAACGAATTGTTGCAACTGCTTTACCATTATATAAACAATCAAAATGTGATGAAGCGGTGTACTTGGAGCTCCGCAACAAGGCTCTGTTTTTCCTGGTTAGCCATTTGCTAAACACCATTCCCTGAGCTCTGATTCACGGCCTTGTTCTTCTTGTTTTTACGGAAGTTTTCTTTTTTTAAAGGAGGTGTTTTTGGTTCGTTGTGTTAGGGTTTCAGATTGAAGTCATGTTTTCACGTCTGTAAGGTTCGTAAAGTTTTCATTGGTTCATTGTTGGCAAAAATCAAATGCCCGCGAAGGCCAGGCCAGAAACAAATTAAATTCAGGTTAGACATTAGGGTATACTCTGTGGGCAAGCTTATGTTTGATTCTGGCCCCTGAAACTCACATAAATATAATAACACATCAAATTAAAATATTCCCACATTAAACAAAAACAATTAAAGAGTTTAAAAAACAAATAAAATATTTAATATGCATCAACATAAAATAGTTAATCATTAAATAAAAGCACTAAAAACACACTAAACTAAAATACATAAACATCAAACAAAAAATAAAATACACATAAAATTGATAGTTAAACATCAAGTAAAAAATATACATCAAATTAAAATATTTAACATCAAATAAAAATACTAAAATTCATCAAATTAAATTGGGCCTCACCATTTCAGCCCACTATCATAGCAAATGGGCTCGCATTTGACCATAATGAACATAATTGACCTTAATAACGGTTAATAGTATATCATATACTACTAATGTCCATGAAATTTTTAATATTCGGTTTGATCGAAAACGATTTTAACAGAACTGATGAAAATTTCAATTTTTACACTTAGGTCCTTCCAAGAAACTGGGGGAGGGCGAAGTGCAAAATTGGAGATATCGAATACTCTAAATCACATTGTCAGAATCATGTTGTTCCAATTTAAGCATCAAGGATCCGGGGTATTCTTCCCTCATTTTTATTATTATTCCATTAATACCTTTACGATGAGTATTATTAAATAGAACGATAAATTCTGCCACACAGAATCACACGAAATTACACATTCTTGATTTTTAATGAATTAAAAAGATAATAAAATTCCGTCCATCAATTTTTTTAAAGTCCTAGTACGTGGTCTAGAGTAATTTGTATATGATTACTTATAAGTATGCAAGGGTTAATCAGAAGATCATGACAGTTTCTTTATGACTTTCAGATATTATAAGTTTGACTGGGGATGGAAAAGGTCCCGTCTGGAACGGTTGGAATCAATTTTGGGACTGCCGGTGTACTTTTCAATTTTTGTACTTAGTTCCCTCCAACAAAGTGGGAGAATTCAAAATGTAATATTGGAGATACTCTTATCTAATTCATCAAGTCAAGACCATGATATTCTAATTTGGTCATGCACAGGGTCAATGGAACGGGACCAAAATCTTCTCAGATAGTCTGTGACGAAACTTATTACAAATTACACTATGACCCAAATTTTGTTACATGTTCACTACACTTGAAAAATCTGCACCCAAACGTGAGGACAAATGTTTAAGATGGAGATTATGCGTACTATCTAACAGAGGCACGAACCGGGGTAATCCTCCGTAATTTTTGTAAGTATTCCGTTAATACCCTTACTATAAGCGTTATGAGAACGATAATTTCCACCACATAAAATAACATGAAATTTCAGACTCTTGGTTTTTATGAAATAAAAAGGTAATTAAATTATGTCCATCAAATTTTGAAAAGTGCTAGTACATGGTCTAGAGTAAATTGTAGATGATTACTTAAAGGTATACGAGGGTCATTCGGGAAGAACTTGTGGAAGTCTATGCGGGAATAAGAACAGTTTCTTTACTACCCTCGGTTAGTATAAGTTCGACTCTGGGTGACAAAGTTCCTTTTTAGGATGATAGTAATCGAGTTTGGGACAACTTGTAAAGTTTTTAACTTTTGCACTTAGGCCCCTCCAAGAAAGTGGGAGAGGTCGAAAAGCAAAATTGAAGATAACATTTTGTTATTCACATTTTCAAGATAATATTGTTCCTACTTGGGCATAAACGGATCGTTGGAATGAGCCTAAATCTTAACAGTGAGTATATTACGACACTTTTAAAAAAATTAGACCATGGCCCTTATGAACGACGTTGCAAATGTGTCGCATAAAATGAACAACTAAACGACACCCTACCGACGTTGGTCGACTTGAAATTTCCATCGGGAACCAAAACTTTGAACCAAATTTCCCCCAAACCCTAATTCATGTCAATAATATTCAGCACCAACACTCATTTCCCATTTCCAACACACTTCCTTTAAGCCCAACTCCACGCCATCCTTTTCACTCACACCATTACAACCACTAAAGAGCTAAATCAAATATTTTCTCTCAAACATCAACAATTATCCTAGGATGAAGCATCTTCGGGTTCAAATTAATTGAAGAAGTTTTCCATTTATTCCATGTTCATTTAGAAATTTTATTACCATTCCTTCGATGTGTTTTTTTTTCTCATTGATCAATGATTGAATATTTTCATGAAGTATGATAATTATGTTAGATATTATATAATGTATATTTTTTTGTGTTTCCAAGATAATGCCATGTTGGTAAGGAATTAGAAAAAAGGCTTAGATTATGGCTGATTGTGGACAAATTTTTGTATGAATACAGGTTGAATGTGCGACGTCGGTCGCAGTTCATCGTCCCATACGATATGGGACCAAATGTTGACCGACGTTGCATTGGCTAGGAAAGGACTAAAACATCTATGAATGTATGACGTCGCTCATCAGTCGTACTCTGCGACTTTGGCCTGTCGTTCATATGACGTCGCTTTGAAGCAGATCAGGTACTTTTCCATATTGAGATTAATGTTGTCTGCATTTAACTATATTATGTGTACATCATTTGGGGACTTCCCAATTCTAAGATAAATTTTGTTTCACATGTATTTGTTGTAATAGGACAAAGAGAGTTATCAATGGACTTTAAGCACAGATTTGTCATTTCCCTAGTCCTCCTGATGGTGTTAATACCATACAACATAGGCAAGGGAGGTTCAATACAATTAATCTTTCAATTTCACATCAAACCTTATGTATTTTAATATATTATAACATGTATTGGTAATATATGTTCAAGTTATGTTGATAATGTCATTGATTCCCACATTATTTGAAAAATAATTGATTGTTCTATGATGTTTACAAATTAGTTGAACACATTTTTTTAATGGGTTTTGGATTATTAAATAACATATAATGGCTATTGATATACGATTATTTGGATCATCAAGTATAAAATATTATAATATTGTACGAATACTGTTGTCTCCATGATTTATCCACGACATCTTACATATAGGTGGAGAAAAGACACCTTATCGACATCGCATAAACCAACATCAAATTTTTTTCGACGTCGTCTCGTCAAAATAAGGTCAGATTTATTATCCGTCTACGTCAGCAGCCACACGACGTGGGTGACCAAGAGCATGTAATGTCGTGGAACCTGCGACTTCGCTCTTATTTGCCCACGACATCGGCTTGAGTGAAGTCGCAGCTATCTTCTACTATCATTTGACATCTTGCTATGACCGACGTCAGTTCTTATGCATGCCGACGTCGACCTAAACAAAGTCTCAGCTATGGTCTCCTGTCATCGACCTTCTTTCTTAGAACAACGTCAGTCACCAAACTTGCCGACGATGGTCCAAAATCAAAGTAAAAGATACTTTTTACCTCAGTTATGAACCGAGATAAAAAAAATACATTTTACTATGATAGTATTTACCTCATTTTTTTAGCATATCGGTTATCAAATCACCATAAGGAAGATCTTTCTTCTTCGTTTGTGCGGGATTCAACATGAATGAGATGATGGAAAAGCCAGAATTTATCTTGACCCCCTCTATGATGTAGTAAAATAGCATGAGTTCAGCAATGGTTGGCTCGCAAATGTGGCCACCCGTAACATTAAGATATATCCCCTCATACACGAGATGCTGCTCTTAGGTCAACAAACCGATATCATAACTCTCTGCTTTCCACGCATCACTTCCCGCCCTCCTAAAATATTTCCTAGCCATAGAAATATAAAAAAGTAGAGTAGCCTCGCTCACGCCCGGCCAAACATGTGTGTGATAAATTTCTAGGGGACCATTGGGGTCATCGGGCCTTAATTTCTCAGGGGTGGTGTAAGGGGATTCTAGGGCTGCGTTAATTGTATACGTAGTCACTGATACATCCATCCTATTGACCCTAGTTACATCACGATCGTTCCTACTTTGACCCAAATTCACATAAAATTGTATCACTTCATCCACATGAGCGGACTCATCCATACAAAGTAGTTTCTCTAAATGTTGGGTTTTTAAATGTTTGAGCAAATAGTCTAGACTTATTTCTCCAATGGCCGATGCTTATATAGCCTCTGAATTGATAGCTCTCCTCTTTGAAAAAGCAACATACCTTTGCTCGGCTATATTATTGAAGAATTTTGGGGGGGGGGGGGGAGTTTCAATCTCCGTGACCGGACAAGGACTCGATCGCTTGCCTTTGACTAAGCGCTCGTGCTCTTACGACTTATTGCGAATGGATGTAGGATTTGATATAGTTGAAAATTTTGAATTGAGGGTTTTTTTATTGGCAAATCGAGGGTTTTGATTTGGGGATTCAAATCAGTTGCTCGTTTTAGCCTTTTTTAATTGATAAAAGCGTTTAGGACCTTGTAAATATGTTTGGCCTAATATAGAAAAGAGACGAGTAGTTTTCGAGTTCCATAAAAGTATTTGTAAGGATTACTGAACTCACAAACCCTTCTCATCGCAAAAAAAAAAAACTCGTAAGGGCTTTTAAAAGGGCATTTAATGCCCATTTGAAAAAATCGTGACTTTCCCACCATATCCCTCTCCAAAAAACCTACCAAAACTTACACTACAATCCCTTACCACTTCAAGATTTCATCTTTTAAAGATTGGAGGTATGTCTTCCTTCCTATTTCTTTTCTACTCCAATTTTTTATATAATTTTTTTTTCTCAAGGGTTTTGTTTGATATATAGGTAAAAGCTATGAAGGAGTATTTCATACCCTTTGATTGATTAAATTAGTAAATATACTCTTCAATAAATGGCTAGGTTTTACTATTTTGGAGCTAAAATGACCAAAATCAAAAAAATTAGTTTCATGATGTTAGCTAGGGTTCACATTGTGTGATTCTCATGGGTTTTATTTTAGGTGGGGGTTGTTTTTAAACACAATATTTGTATTATATTTTGGCTTTGGTTCCTAAATGGTGTTGGATGATAAAATGATGCATTGGATTTGACTCGTACATGTTATATTTCTTGATTTATTAATTAACTTAGGTATTAATGTGGTTAAATGCTTGGTTAAAAACTATTGTGCTTAAACTTCAATGGTTAAGTAGTATTCTTTCTTTACAAAATGCTAAGTTTTGGCATTCTTAGTATATATGGAATTTTTGGTTTGGTTTAAATATTAGTGAATTTAATGATCCCTTATTATTGGCTACGACAAACATGAAATCAGGGCATTATGGAGTGATTTTGAAGACCTATGGAGATGTGATCAAGTTAATCAAGGGATGATGTTGATCTACACCATGTGAGTGACTTTATTAATTTTCTTTCTAAATTCAATTTTTATTGCGCGGACAATTATTACAAATAATACCTACTTTGAAATCCTCCAGGTACACTTCCAACCGTCCGATGCATTCATTGTGATGTTGGAATCTACAATGAAGGAAAATTGTGAGCAAACAAAGTGTTCATTTTAGGCGGTTGAAATCAAGGTGGTCTACCAATATGTTAATTTTCAATATACTATACTTATTTAGTGCAATTGTCTTAATGATTTATGTTTTTTTACATATAATACAAGAAACAGGCGCAAGCTTTATAGTACGGCTATTACGTCATGTTATATGCAATATAGTGGGTAGGCAAAGTCCAGGAAGATGTACTTGAACTTGACAAGGTAAGTGTACAATTGTTCGTGGTAATCTTCTAACTAACCTTTGCCAAATATTTTATAATATATTGTTATTATCAGATTTTCTAAAAGGATTGGAAACTCTACTCGCAAGATGATATCAACAATGCGTGGAATTCATTGGCTCGGAAAGTAATTCTCAATCCGTCAGCAACACGGGAGAATCCAAATATTGGTAGGGACACTCAAGTTAGATAAACATCGAACCTTATAAATGTTGGAATAGATTTGTAGTGATTTCTATTCCCGTTTATAGATTATTGATTGGTTAGCGTTATCTATAGATTTTTGTTTAGGTGCAACATGATATCTTGTATTGATTTTAAATTGTGGCACTGTGTCAAGGCTGTTTTTGTGCCGGGAAAATTATGAAACAATTTTTTTACCACAAGACCAGATGGTATTTTTCGTGTCCAGAAAGTATTTCGTCTCTTCAATTTTCATTTTCCACTGGTCAGATTGAAATTTCGAATACGGAAACATGCGACACGAATCAATTTCCAAATCCAGAAATTATATATCATTTCCAAATATCCGAAACCAAGCTATTACTCATTTTCGAGATCAGAATTAGGAGATTTTATGATATCAAAAATGTCTACGAGATACAACGTACAAATGAAAGTTTTGCATTTCGGAAAAAAATTAAAGGCGGTTAAAAACTGCATGCGTTGACGATTTGTAAAGGCGGTTTTCGGAACTGCCTTTTTTTTGATTGATTAAAGGTGGAACCATTAAAGGCACTTGGAAAGTGCCTTTATATTTTAAAAAGAACCGCCTTTAATAGGCCCCTCCTACACTAGTAAAATAACTAAAGTGTGAAAATTTTAACTTATAAACACAAGAGTATACGTTAAAAGATCAATATTTAACTTTAAAACACATGATTTTATTAGGAAAAAAATACTTCTGGCATAACATCGTAAGGTTTGATTTAAACATCAACTACTAGAAAGGAAATATCATATCCGCCATTAAAAAAATGCATGCGTTGCGCGCAAATTAGTAGAAAAATTTACCCGCAAATTTCTCCGACGCAGATTCTCTACTCGTGAGATAATTGTGATCTGGAATCATTAATTCCTCAATTATTCATACCCAATACCCTCCAAAAGGTGGTATTTGCACCTAGATACCTCTGGATTCTCCAATATGTATTTTTAGTATTATAATTTGATCTTTAACTATTTTATTTGGATGATCTTCTATTTTTATTTGATGTCTTATTCTTTCATTTTTATGTGTATTTTAGTGTTTTAGTATGATGTTAACTATTTTAATTCGAAATTTAGTATCTTTATTTGATGTTAAAGTTAAATCAGTTGAACTAGAAAAAGAGAGAGTTAAACATCAAATAAAATACATCAAATAATTTACTTTAAAACACCTAGATTCACTTATTTAATTTGAAATTTGATGTTCAACTGATTTAACTTTAACAACAAGATTTTACTAGGAAAAAAAGACTTCTAGCATAACATTACAAGGTTAATTGAAACGTTCAACCACTGGAAATGAAACATCCACACATTGTGCGCAAATGAGTAGAAAAATTAACCCACAAATTTCCCTAACTCGGAGTCTCGACCCGCGATATTCTTATGACCCTGAATCATTAATTCCTCCATTATTTGTACCAAGCACCCTAAAAAAGTGGTATTTTCACCTAGATCCCACCTTATTCTCCAATATGTATTTTTAGTACTATAATTTGATGTTTAACTATTTTATATTGATGATCTACTGTTTTTATTTGATGTTTTTATTCTTTCAATTTATGTGTACTGTAGCAGGTCTTCTCAACCGGACACATTTAATTCCATGTTCATTTATCTTTGATTTATCCTAAAAGAAAGTTTATCTTTTCTTGAAAGACCTCAAGAGATTCCCCCTTTTCTCTTAACTTTACTTGTAATTCTTTGTTATCTTCCCCAGATTTTGAGAGTTTGTTTGAAGACAAAGATTCTTAGCAACTTTTGCTTCAAATTTTAATATTTACATTTACTAAAGTAGCTCCTAATTTTCTTAAAAGAAAAGTTATATGATTCGCGGACAGAAGGGTTAGTCATTTATTATGTACATTAAATTTAATAAATTAGTTCAAGGATAAATAATAAATATTTTAATCTAATGAATAAAATGCATGATTGAATTTTAGTCGACACGGGAATGCATAATTAATTTTTGTAACAAGTTTTACTCAATGGAATCATGTCATAGTAATTCAATTGAATTTTTCCATTTATTAAAGGTAATCATCATCAATTCAAATTCTTAAAATTCATGTTACAGTAATTCAATAAAATTTTCCGTTTATTAAAGGGGTCAACATCAATTAATATTCTTATGTTGAACGTATGGTTGAATGAGTGTAATTTTAGGTGCATATTATCTTAGATATTTTGTCTATTAATTACACTTTATCACAATGGACGGCTAATAATTTTACATTTGTAAAATCATATAATATTTATATCATTATTAATAATAATAAAATTAGTAACTTCCAAATTAGCACAAAATACTTTCAATAAGTTCCATCTTACGTTACTAAAAATTATTCAAACGAGGTGCATTTTTGTATAAAATCTCTGTTAGATCACGTGACAAAGAATACTCTCCACAATTTTTTAAAATAATAATTTTACGATTTGATCACCTGAAACTTTTAAACTCATTTATTCTCACTACTTCAATATATCTCACATGCCATGGATAATACCTACTATTTATCATCAACAATAACTTGAAAGTAATATATATTTATAAAAATAAATGATAACCATAAATTATTTTTATAAATATTTATTACTTTCCACATTATATTTACAATAATGTTAATTAGTGGTCCACAAAAAGATACCGATAATAAACTATATGACCATATATAGCTTCAACCTTAAAAATAACGTTGCGAACAGTTATCCACTTAAGAATTTATAAAAAAGGGAAAAATATTTTGGCAAACAGTATATAAAAAATAGTGAAGATGGTCCTCTTTTCCTTCTAAAAGTAGTTGAAAAAACTATTAATTAATAAGAATCAATGAAGTTCACTATGATTGTTTTATTATAAACAAGAGATAGCAAAATTGTTGAGGAAGCGGAGTGATTGCAACGCTCGGCTTTAAACAAAAGATCCAGTAAGGTTACAGCTAGCGCTCGACCTTAAAGATTCCGATGAGGTCACGGCCGGGTACAACTCTTTTTATTGTCTTTTTTCCTTTTTCTTTATTTTTTTTCGGGAAGAGAGGCTTATAATTCGTAATTTCTAGTTTTCATTCCCCCTAGTTTTAACCTTCCGATCTTCTCAAAATTATTTTTTAAATATGATTATTTGATGTGAATGTCTATGTCTCAAAATTCATTTGTATGCCTTTGATTGAGCAGATCTGGAGCAGAAACTCCATTTCTTCACCTGAAACTATGCCGAACTCTTTCTCCATTCTTTTTTGATGCGTCTTTAGGGGAGGTTGGGGAAATGGTGTAAGGGTGTTTGGCAGGGTGGGATTGAGGGGGAAGGCCACCAGAGGAGGTGACATTCATTGGCGGCCCCCAAATGGAAGCGGCGTTAGGGTTTTTTAGAGGGGGGAGCGGGGAGAGAGTTCAGAATAAACTTTTCTTGTTCAAGTTAAAAATAGTATATCTTATCCAAAGAAAGGTCATGAATGGAATTTTATTAAAAATATTTAGATTTCAATTTTCTTATAGCAAATTTTTAGATTTTACATTTATCTTTTAAAATTTTTAAAGTCCTTTAATTTTGAATAGTCGTGACATTAACAACATTCAACTAACCAGGTTCATCTTGATGACGTTTTTCTGAAACCTCAATTCTCGTAACAATCCAAAAAAAATGCTCTCTGAAAACACCTGAACACATCACCTTTCACAATACTATTCACAGCCGTTAACGACTAATTTTCTTCACAAACCTCTCCGCCGGGATCCCTAAATCAAAGGAAGATGGCGGCTCCGCTACTCGGCGTGAGCACGCCCACCTACCTGCACACTCTCATCCGCCCCATGACCACTAATACTTATACCACTCCAAATCCTATCCACCTTCACCCGCTAATTCACTATCAAGGAGAATCAACTTGCATCTTCCCTCAATCGGAGATTGAACAAATCGCTATCCCATTCGGCCATGCACTCATCGGAAAATTATCCAGAGGTAGGCCGACACTCGAGTTGATAAAGAAAGAAATGTCCAAGCTCGGTCTGACTGCGGATTTCCAAGTCACAGCGGTGGACTCCAGGCACGTTCGCCTCACTTTCAACCAAGAACGAGATAGAGAAATGGTGTGGAGCAGACCGGTATGGTTTCTTGGCTCCCACTATATGCGTGTGTTAAAATGGTCACCTGATTTTAACCCAGAGGAATAACCTCCTTTTGCCCCAATCTGGATTAACATCGAATTCCCCTTACTCATTACTTTCACCCAATAGTTCTTAAGGAATTAGGGAAATCTATGGGGAAATTCATCAGAGTTGATTCTCCAACTAGAAATCTGTCTAGGCCCTCGGTAATTCGAATGTGTGTTGAGTTCGACCTCAGGAAACCACTACCACATAGGATTAGACTGGGATCAATTGCAAAGAACAAGTGGTATAACGTAGCTTATGAATCTAGGCCTACATACTGTTTTACATGCTCAAAACTGGGCCATTCTGATAATGTATGTAGAAGAACCTCTAAGGCTGAGAATCAGGTTTCAGACCCAACTATAGCTAAGGACTTTAACTCTCCTGCCACAGACAAAGCCAAAACCTCAGAAATGTCTTCCTCCCCCTATCAATGAGTCACAAACCATTCAACCTCAATCACCAGCAGAAGGCTTTCCTATAGGGAACATGAAGGATTCTGATACTACTTTGGAAGCTTCATCCCTAAAGGATTCACCTATAAGAAGCAACAAAACCAGGGCTAAGATAATTGAAGTTTGGAAGAAGAAAGATGAAGTCAGTAAAGATAGCTCATCAGCCTTATCCCCACAACAAAAGGATATTGATACCAGAAGGCAGCTTTCTGTCATTTCTCAAGATTCTTCACTTCATGCCCATGCTACTGAGTTTGGGGAAGTACAATTTGATCCTTTTCAACAGTCAAAGGAAGAGACAAATCTGATAAACAAGATCAGGGACTGCCTTCCCACTGACTTCTATAAGGATGATCTCTCTCCACTTTTTACTCCAAAAGCTTCTTCTATCAGTCTAAACTCTCTTGCACTGATCCCCTATGAGGATCCAATTTCAACAAATAGGTTTTCCCTATTGCAGGAACTTAGAGACAAAGAGGGACCAGCTAAAGATGGTAATCAAAAGGAAACAATAGCAGAAGCCCCCTCATAATGCTCCTCCTATGACTCTGAAGATGTTATGGATCTTGAGGATGCTGATTTAGACACTGCTTCTAATCAGGTACTCAGTAATGAACCATTTAGTGTGTCTCTTTTGCTAGAAAAGTCTGTAAAATCAAAGGTAAAAAAGGAATCAGGTTTTAAGATGAAAAATTACTTTTCTGCCCTTAATATGATACTCAGGTATGCTAATAGGAACAAAACAGGTCTTTTAAATGATTAAGCACAACATAATCGGAAATTTTATTGTTTGGAATAGTAGAGGCTTTAACAAATTAATCACCAGGATTAAATCTCTAGTTAAGAGACACAACATATCTCTTCTATGTTTGATTGAACCAATGCATGACAATTCAGAAATCCATTCCCTTAAAATGCAGTTAGGAATGAAGAATCACAAATATGCTGACAATCAGAAAATCTGGATTATATGGAATGATAACATATCCTGCTCCTTTCACTCTCAATTTTCTCAGTGTCTAGTAATGCAAGTTGTGGATAAATGGAATAACAGCCCATGGCTAGCTGTATTTGTGTATGCTAAAACTCTAAGAACTCTAAGAAGACAACTATGGTTGGATATACTACATTTACCTCAGGGTCCTAAGTTACTAATTGGGGATTTCAATGTAATAACCTCACATACTGAATATAAGGGCAGTAGTACCCCAAACCCTGGCAGCATATCTGATTTTAATGAGGTGATAGAAGTTTTACACTTACTACAAATTAATACAGTAGGTGCTCAATACACATGGACAAATAATAGGAGGCAAGGAAGGGTTTACAAGAGACTAGATAGAGGCCTCTGCACACAGGAATGGAATCAACTATATCCCAATAGCTCCATCCAGATTCTTAATAGGACTTGCTCAGATCACTCACCTATGATGCTCTCTATACAGTCATCCCAGATTAGTGTGCTAAAGCCATTTAGATTCCAATTAATGTGGTTAAATAGGGAAACTGAAATGAGACTTTTAATCCAACAAAACTAGGAACTCCCTTGCCACCTTCATGGTATGGAGCTTTTCATTTGCAAACTTAGAAGAATTTAAAAAATGCCTTAAGGAATGGAACAAAAATAATTTTGGGAACATTTAAAAGGCTGAACCTCAGGTCACTAAAGCTGAAAATGAACTTATACTCCTGGACAATGAGCAGAATCATATTGAGCTTAATAGGGCTAAGGCATCACTTCTAAGAGCTTTAAAGGAAGAGTCCACCTTTTGGCAGCCGAAAGGAAAGGTGAAATGGATAAAATTGGGAGATGAGAATACAAAAAAATTTCACATGGCTAACAAAGAAAATAACTGCAAAACTTGGAAAACAAAAATCAAAGGGAGTGATGGGAGGTGGTTAACAGATCAGGCAGACATTGCTCAGGAGGGAGTTTCCTTCTACCATAATCTGTTAACACAAAATTATTTAGATCCTTCTGCTACCTACCTGGACTCTTTCCTCCAATCCATTCCCAACCTGATCTCAGCTGAATCAAATAGAATTTTGCTTCAGCCAGCTAGTTTAGCTAAGACTAAAAATGTAGTGTTCCAATCTAACCAGGACAGTGCTCCTGGCCCTAATGGTTTCCCTGCTAATTTCTACACTTTTGCTTGGGATATAATTAAAATAGATCTAGTAAATGTTGTTAATCACTTCCTAGGAGGTCACCATATCCCCCAATCCATTTCAGCTACATGGATTACTCTAATCCCAAAAAACCCAACTCCAGAATCTTTTGTAAATTACAGACCTCTTAGCCTCTCTAATTTCATTAATAAAATATGTTCTAAGCTAATAATGTAAATACTAGAGCCTCATATGAATGATATTATCTCAAATGAACAATCCGCTTTTATGAAAAAAAATAGATATTGCAGATAACATCATTCAAATGCAGCAAATGGTCAGATTTCTAAACTCTAAATGTCAAAATCTTAATCTGATTTTAAAACTGGATATGCATAAGGATTTTGACATGGTTTCTTAGGTTTTTTAAAATTATATCCTTCTAAAATTTGGTTTTCATGGTAATCTGGTCAGATTGATTTTATCCAACATTGCCTCGGCTTCTTTTTCTGTTTTATTTAATGGTGTTCCTCATGGTTTTTTCAAAGCATCAATGGGAATCAAACAAGGGGATCCTTTATCTCCTTTCTTATATAATCTGCTCACTGAATCCTTTTCCAGACCAATTAAAGCATATTTCTAGCATGATTATCTGCAATACTTTTTCTGCAATGCTAACTCCTTCAAAGTGACACACTTAATGTATGCGGATGACACGCCCATTTTTCTGAGAGGAGGAAAGAAATTTTTTAGAGGAATTAGAAAATTTATGGATGCATATCAGGTGGCTTCTGGTCAGTTGATAAATTACCATAAAAGTGAGTACTATCTAGGAAGTGGGTCTGATAGTGCTCATCATAGAATGATAAAATCAGTTTTAGGTATGAAAAAAGGAACAACACCTTTTAAGTAATTAGGAGTCCCAATTCACAGTGGAAGAATGAAGTCCTCTTATTTTATTGGACTTTTAGAAGCTTTTGATGCAAGATTGAACAATTGGAAATTAAGTGGTTATCTCAGGCAGGTAAACTAATGCTCATTAAACCATGTCTTCTATCCCTTCATGTTCATATATTTGCTACTCTCAAACCTCCTAAGAAGATAATTAGAAAACTGGAAGGCAAAATGTCACACTTTTTGTGGGGTTCAACTGAGCTTGGAAATAAGAAAGTCTGGAGAGCTTGGTCTAAAATTTCTTATCCAACAGTTGCAAATGGACTTGGCATTAGAAATATCCACTGTTTCTTACAGGCTTTCTCTTGTAAATTATGGTGGAAATGCAGTTACATGAATCTATTTGGACTAATTTCCTATGGTCACTCCCAGAATCTTCCAAAGCTTGTCATCTCTGAGGTTAAACTGCTCAGTCACTGAACTTTGTAATGCATGCTCTAAAATCATTCCTGGCAATGAAGAGTGCAGTTTTTAGAATGGGAACTAGTCAGGAGAGGGGGCTCTTTACTATAAATGGCCTCTTCTCACAATCCCTTTCCCTGATTATACTCTTGCAAAGGTAATAGAGAAAAAAGAGCAATTAATCCCCATTTTGGAGCCTCATCTGGCTACTAGCACCATATCTTTGTTGCAGGGAATCAGGTTATGCAATACCTACAGGGACAGAATGGTTTGGACTGCAGCAACTGATGGCAGTTTCTCTATCAAATCAACTTACAACAAACTGAGAGATTCAAGGACCAGAAGAACCTCACTTCAAAGGATTTGGACAGGTCAAATACCTAGTAAGATTTCCTTTTTTATATAGAGGGTTATGAACAACCTACTACCTTTTGATGATATCTTGCTTAGTTTTGGTTTCAATGTTCCATTCAAATGTTGGAAATGTGATGATGTGGACTCCCTGGAACATTTCTACAATGCATGCCCCTTTTCTTTGGATGTATGGTCTAAAATCCACACTTTAATGGCAGTAAATCCGAGGAACTTTAACTCCATATGGGATCGTATGTTTTTCTACATTAATAATGATGCCATGTCTAAGATCCATTAAATCAAACTAATACTTTAGCTGACCACTTTTTGGGAACTATGGAAGGCAAAGAATGCTTTCATTTATGACAATGCCAATGCTTCCATAAGTTCTATAATCTCCTCAATAAAGAGTATCTTTTTCAACATTTTCTCTGCTTTCCCTATACATATCACCATACACAGTGATAACATTTGGTACAACAGTGGTTTAATACCTGCTATGCCTCTAAAAAGAAAGAAAAGGGTAACAATTTGCACTTGGAAACCTCCTGTTACTGGTCTGAAATGTAACATGGATGCATCTTTTAAGTATGGTGAGCTGTCCTCTCATGGGATCATTTTTAGAAATGAAAATGATGGCTGCCTTCTATGACCAAACTATAGCTGCCTCACCTATTGAGGCTGAGTTGATTAGCATTCAGTTAGCCATTCATTTCTCAGTTAAACATAATCTTCACTTGGTTACTATTGAAACTGGCTGTAAGAATGTTGTTTCCTATCTTGTATCACCAATGAAAGCCCCCTTTCAACTTTTCCACTTATGTAGATCCATTAAGGACAGCCTTACAGGGATCTCAGATTTTCATATCCATAGACAGAGTAATTTAGTTGCTGACTCTATTGCAAAATCTGGTGAGAATTGGACTATTAACCAACAAATGAAGGAATTTAATTGGTATAATATGGACTCTAGAACAAAAGGACTCATTCTCATGGATGAAAAGAAAGTGCCAAGTCTGAGAACTGGAACCTTTTACCCACCATAATCCCTAATTTTAAAGTTTCAAGTTTTTAGTTTCATGGTCTTGTTTAGTTGGTTTCTAGCTTCTGAATCATGCTTGCTGCAATATCTTTTTACCCCTTCTCAGTGTAGTCCTCTTCTTTTTATTGTTCAAAATCCCTGGACTGTGGAATGTTGGTTCTGCTGCTCTTTTCCTCTATGATTGCAGATTGCATACAGAGCTCTTGTGGAAACAAAACATTCTCATCTGCTGCTCAGAAGTTACTCGACTTTTGCAGAAAATTTGAAGTCTTTGGTAGTAAATCATGCCACCATGTGGCCCTCTGATCACCAGCCTCCTACACAACCTTCAAAGGCTCCTAATGACAACGCAATTACAGCAGCTACCGAGGCATTCAAAACTTAGTCCTTCCATGTCTGGCCATTTCATAAATTAACACGGGGGGTGGAGATTTATGAAATGGAATCACATGGAAGGTTTTTAGGAGCATCTCATGATCTTTTTTATATCTCCTTTGTTCATAAAGGTGTAAAGTTTCGTGTACAAATTTTGTTTTCTCAACCATCAAAGATTCAAGTTTCATGTAACTTACTTTTAAATATTTCTTTCCTTTTCAAGTCATGGGGACCCTTTTAATATAAACCCCAACCTATTTTTTTTTAAAAGAGGGTGTTTATATGTTGTTTGACGGACTTTGAGAATTTGTCAAATGGAAAGGAGACAAGAAACTGAAATTTCAAATTTATCCTTACAAACTTCATTAATTACACCATTTCATTTGAATTTATTTAATCCCTCATTCCCTTTTGTTTAGTTCGGTTGGGTTAAAAAATGATAGCTTCATTCTAAATGTCTATTTAAAAATTGTAGCACTTCTCCTTCAAAACCTTGTAGACTCTGGAAAATCCTAAACTTATTTTGTTATGTTTTGATATATGTCCGTACATTTGGTTCCTTTGGAATCAGAGTACCTGATGAGCATGATACGTGTAGCGGCGAAACGACCGTTACCGACACGAATGAGGTTGCCATCGAAGTTTGAACGCATCGGTGAAGACCTAAGGGGGTCGTCGCTCAAGCACTCATGTAAATAAATTTGTAACTTTAATTCTTACTTTGATGTAATACGAAATGAGAGATTGTCGCCGTACCTCTCAAAAATAAAATTTAAATACCTAAATTTTCAATATACATTTTTTTTGAAAAGGGTCTTTTTTTCCTTTCACCCCGAGTGCCATATTGGTTTTGCCCGGTGATAAAATAGAAATGACTTTATTAATGGTGCATTGATGATATCACATCAATGGCACATCTCATCAATGATGAGGGTTACAATAAATAGGGATATAACAAACCGAAGTCTAACAGGAATAAGATTCCAAGTCTATAAGAAAATTATCATCTAAAACTAATTTTATAAGGAAACTAATTCTATAAGGCAACTATCATTAATATGTAGGAAAGGGTTTTTTATTCCCTATTACCCATAAAGAACAAGAATGTCCAACTTGCGAATTTTTTTTTGAAATTCCTAATCACTAAAAAGGTTTGGGAAAAAAACTACATAGAACAAGATTCAACTTCAGTGGCATTAGAAGTAGCAGCTACAACAATAGCAGTAGCAATATTCAACTTCAGTAAGAACAATATTTTAGAAATCCTCAGGGGCAGCGGCAGTGATGCGTGTGGACAACAACTGAATGCGGCAGTGGCGCGTATGGATAACAAAGCTGAGCAGAGATGGTGCTAGACTTCTCTGCCGGTGGCTTTGTGGATCACGATGGCGGCGGAGAAGGTAAGGTTAACAGAGGCAGCGTGGATACTGTTAAAGATAAGGGGTCCCAGATCGAACTAGCTCTGATATCATGATAAAATATAAAAAAACTTTATTAATGGTGCATTGATGATATCACATCAATGTCACATCTCATCAATGATGAAAGTTACAATATATAGGGTTATAACAAACCAAAGTCTAACAAGAATAGGATTCTAAGTCTATAATTAAATAACCATCTATAACTAATTCTATAAAGAAACTAATTTTATAATGTAACTACCTTTTATATGTAGGAAAGAGTTTATATTCCTTATTAACCGGCCATGTCAATCACAACAAAATTAAAACATCCTTTTCCTCCATTATTATTATACTTCTCTTATTGTAAAGAGGCTTGCCGCACATTGTATATTACTTCATTTTCGAAAGATTCACTAGCGCAGGAGTAGCCATTAGGGGGTGCCAATGTGTGGAATCTTTTGTGAACATACATGGAACTACCATCACATACATGTTCTCACATCGGAACATAGTTCCACACAAAAGGAAGACTAAAGGATGACTGCATGAAAACGTTTAATGGTGGCTGTGAAAGAATCTCCGTCTTACGTGGAAAGAACAACGGTGGTTAGATTTGAACCGCTACTGAATGGTTTAATTTAGAGAGACTATGAGTATATGTCGTGACATGACTCTTAGATCCAATATCAGAACAATTAAAAGTGATAAAATATGACATCGAAAGTTTGATGCGTGAATATAAATTCAAATTTTTATTTATTGTGTGTTTGATGCATGAATTTACCAGATTCTACACTTGGTTCTTCTTTGTGTGTTAATTACTTAATATTTTTAATCCTAATGAAAATGGTGGATATCGCTTGGTACAGTGGAAACAAACAAAATATTTTTATCTCATGGTGCTGAGAATAATGGAGGATTAGGTTGCGCACCATTCAAATTCGGTGGTGTTTCATACCATGGTCTTTGTTGTAATGGAAATTACTAATGCAAAGATCGTAAAGTATGTCATGTCCCATTTTGTCCCATCATTGTTTGAGGGGAGGGAACGCCGCAAACCAATGAATCCATTAGGGAAATTGTGATTTAGAAATTAGGCAGAAGGATTTTTTTCTTTTTACACTAAGAGCTTTGAATTTACTAAAACAATTAGCAAGCCAACGCTAAGTGCACAAATGTGCGGACCATGGCGCACGACACGATCCCTGCACGATCCTTCTACATAACAATTCTACTTTGCTCATATATATTTAAATATATTTATAATATTTAGGTATTTAATAATATATATTATTGATGAGGAATAATGGCGACTTCCCAACTCGCATAATAAGAATATAAGTTTCTTTATTTGGCAACTAATTTTTGAATATGCATAATAACTAATGATAAAGAAAGAAGTCATCAACTCTTAAATTTACTTTTTTTTTCTACTTATGAAATGAAACATCCATTTGGTCGAATGATTTAATAGCTAGTCTAAACTACTGGTAATACATTAATTGTATTTTAGCCAATTTAAATGGAGAACAAATATCAAAGTTTAGGATTGGAGGAGCTGGAATCCCCACTATCTCCTCTTTAGATATGTTATCGCCTACCAGTTTATATATATATATGTATAGAATTATGTACAAAAGAATACGAAAAGCTCTTCTTTAGTAGAGGGAATTGCACGTATCGAGATTCAAAAATGAATTGATATGATGAAGGTCATCATTTTTATGGGATACCTAAAGTCCTTACTTTTAAATCTACAGCAGGGAATCAACAAACTGCAAATAACTCTACAAAAAGAATTGAATTGTGTGTACCGAATATATATATATAATAATTATTATTATTTTTACATTGTTGATCATATAATAAAAATAAAAAATAAAAACTAAACGAAAACAAATAGCAAGCCAACGCCTAGTGCACGAAAAGGCAGACCACAACGCACAGCACGGT
The DNA here is from genome assembly GCA_032355605.1 of Rubia tinctorum. Lineage (NCBI taxonomy): Eukaryota > Viridiplantae > Streptophyta > Magnoliopsida > Gentianales > Rubiaceae > Rubia > Rubia tinctorum. The sequence goes on along the minus strand of JAULKM010116798.1, from coordinate 1,065 downwards.
CAATGCAATATCCTTATGCGTAACGATTCTAATTTGCTCTTATATACTCCCTCTGTCCCATAAAAATCACTCAATTTCTATTTTCGTTCGTACAAAAATATATATTTACTAGTAGATGTTAATTATCTCATTTTTAGTCATCGTCTCCTATCTTCTTTAATTTAAATGCTAATTCAACGTGGGTGTGCAATTTCAGTGCACTTTCAATTGGGAAGAGTCTAAATTTTTCGGAGTCCAATAATATTTATATTAACTTTTTATTAAAAAAATGTTAATTATCAAAATTTGGTTCATAAAAATTGTAATAAACCTGATTAAATAAATAAATAAATATATATATATTAAAAGGACCCAAAATAATTCAGGAAAATCTAAAATAATTTTTTAAAGTGCTTCTTTCTTTCGCCATGAGTATCATATTGGGTTTGGACAAGCCAAGTCCATCACCACAAAAACCGTCATTTTCCTCCTGTATGATCAATTAGGGTTGCTACACATTTTATTTTAGTTCATTTCCTCAAGTTTGTTACACTTTTTCATGGGTGGGGTGAGATGAATCATATTCATCCACTTCTTAATATATATTTTTCATCATCTCCACATATTCTAACTTGCATAGAAAATTGAATAAAACAACAAGCTATCTAATTTAGGTTAATGGTGACAGTATGATCCATTTTCTTTTCGGTTGGACAAGATTCATGTCCTCCGTGATAAGAATAATGTATAATTGTGGGTTCATAACTGCTAGAATTTAATTGCACCGCTTGTTCATGATCATTATATTTACACCCTTTGTTTTTATTCTTGTTGCACTTATTAAATGAGGGTGTTTATATATTGTTTGACTGACTTTTCATTTGAATTTATTTAATTCCTTGTGTCCATTTTATTCGGTTATTTTGGGACATTTTGGATTCACTTTTGTACACTTTTGTGATCTATGTGTGGCAATTTGTCTTGAAATTCGCCAAGGAGAGTTAAGAGCAACTTTGTGCTTTTATTACTTTTCTATAGGATTTTGTGTAACAAGGGAATTGTTGGAAGACTTTGAAGACTATCTTT
>JAULKM010116778.1:0-21786 GCA_032355605.1 Rubia tinctorum | reverse complement strand
AACAAAAAAAATGTACAGTCCTCAAACTTTCGCCGTGCCGCCCTCCTTGTCAGCCCCATCAAAAAACATTGCATTAGCCATTTCGCCTTCGCCTTCGCCTTCCGCGTTGCCTGCACCTCCGACACTGACCTCTTTGGTGTCGTCACCCTCCTTGGGGCTACCAGCAGCCCGAGCAGTTTCCTCGATAAGAATCACCGTGTCTTCAACAAGCTTTTTAGTCCGGTTAGAGGAGTGTGCATAGACCTCTCGGGGGGTGCTGTCGGGGTCCAACTGTTAAGCTCGACCAATGACATCCCTGGGTGCAGCTGGCTGAAGTACTCAGTAAAGCTGTACTCCCGGAAAGGGATAAAGGCATCACCCAGGCTGACTCACATCTGATCTTCATCATCCGTGCGGTAGTAGAGGTCAATGGCCCTCATCAAAGCACCGCTCATCAGCTCAGAGGCCTTACTGCTCTGCACTATGCGGGAGTAAAGGCTTAGGAAGCCCTGAGTGAAGACCCACTCCTGAAAGTTTCTCAGCTCAACAACTTTGGCCTCAGCGCTACTCAAGGAACTCTACAGAGAGCCGGAGACACCCTTCTCTAGCTCCAGATCCTGCTCCAGCCCTGCAACACGTCGAGCCTGGGAACGTAGGGAGGATAGGCCACGCTTCAGCTCGGCGACCTCCGCACACAGGCTGTCATTCTCTTCCTGCATGGCCCTAGGGGAGCATAGGTGCTAGGGAAAGAAAGAAAAGCAAGTAAACACAGCAAGAACCAGGTAAGTTAGACAAAGAAAGAAACAGGGCAAACCTCAAGGATGGCGGCAGCTGGCCGATTGACCAGAGAGTTGGTGCCGACGACATTCAGGGATCGCTCGTGCAACCAGGCGTTAAAGTGTGGAATATGCTACAACTGGGAGACCAGTTCTGTCCGCACAGAGGCACGACATGGGGTGGCTGAAAGAGGCCAGGCAGACAGAGTGAGACCCTGTTGGCTGGCCGGCGAGGTCTCTGGGACGTCCCCAGAGGCGAGGGTGCTCGGAGGCAAGCTGTGACCTGCACCACTGCTTTCTACCCTTCGTCGCAGCCTGCGATGGGTCCTTTTCATAGAAGGCTCATCATTGCGGACGTCAGTGTCGGAGACATCTATCGCCTCCACCTGTTGATCAACAACGCCAGTTGCGTCGTCGACTTGAGAAACTGGGCGGCTGTTCCCAGCCCGGCGAGGGAGCCTTGACAAGTCCCTGAGAAAGATAGCCACAGACATTTCTGCAAAATAAAAAACAAAAAATGATGAGTGAGTTAAGGCTAGGAAACAATAGCAGAAAGGAAAAGAAAATGACAGGCGGAGTTAATTACCTAGCCAAAATTAGTTAATACTGCTCAAGTTAGAGATGCCCTCGCCGGAAGAAAAGGCGTCAGGGAAGAACGACAGACCAACAACACGAAGGGTGGAATCATGCAATAGGTGGTCCCACTTGACGCTCATGGTTTCGAGAGGAGAAATAAAGGGCTGCAAGGGAAAAAATTTCAATACTAGAAGGGCGAGAGCCCCGTCCCCTTTCCGGCCCGGAAGGATGGAAAACCCTCTCCTCATTCGCAGGGCCCAAGACGAGGTCCTCGTCCAAAAAGACGAACCGCCTCTTCCACTCAATGCGAGTCGGAAGATCAGTGAACAACTAGACCCCATCCTACCAAAATTTCAAAGAAACCCAGTCCGGGGGCAGCCTAGCGGGGTGATAGAAGATGCGAAAAAGGGTGACAAAATATGCGAAATAAGGTGACAGAAAGCTGTATGCGAAGGTGGCAGCAGAGAACCTCAAAACCTATGACGACCCGAACAACGTTGGAGGGAAGGTCAGTCAAGCATAGTTCATAAAAAGCTAGAATGGCCTAGAAAAAAGGGGAAAGCGGGAACCTAAGGGAACACTGCTCGAGGGTCTCGAGGTAAACAACTACCATTCCCTCGGGCACATCCAAGACAGTCTGGCTAACCCCAGGCAGACGAATATGTTCGCGAATGTCATTGAAGAGAACATTTTGAGAATTATAGGTAGCCTCCACCATTGAAGAGCCGCACAGAAACCTGGGTTGGTGGTATCGCAATACGAATCTACTTTCGGAGGACCAGCGATGGAAACCATAATAAAAAGTAAATGACCGGAGGGAAAGAAGACAGAAGGAAGCAGAAAGTGTACCTGGAAGGGGATGCAAAAGCAACACGAGAACAAAAAAAAGCTAAGCGGGAGGAATCGCGGAGAAAAGAAACAATGGAAGGAAAATGACGAAGAATATGGATGGGTGAAGATAGAAAAAGGAGATGAATAGCGGACAAGAGCAGTTAATTCCTTCGACAGACAGGGCGACAAAAAGGTAATGATAACCGCCTAGGGACAAAGCGAAGATCACGCAGCCAGCATATAGGAAACTGTCAGAATGGAACACATGGCGTACATTCGGAGAGGTAGCGTAACCGTCGATAGGCGTGTTAAAGAAAGGAAGACCATACGTTGGGGCATATTCAAAAGGGAAAACAAAGAAGGGGCGCCAAAGCGCAACATGTATTTCCAGGACGCTCTCTGGTACCTGGAAGCTATGAACGGAAGATGTCTGATGCAACCACCGACCCGCAGGTCTATCTACCTGGCCAGGTGACTGGCTGGGGGGATTTGATAATGTATGGGCCGGAGCGGCCCAGTAGGAATCAAGAAGTGTAAATGAAAAGCCTACCTCCAAGGACGCTGCCTGTCTGGCAAGGTCGTTACCTGGGAGAGAAATGAAGTAAGTACGACACGTGGGAAATGATGGCTCCAGTCCCATCAACCACCAAATCGCATATAACAAGGAAGAGTGTTAGACACGAGGTAAGATTTCCCAAATCAGTCTACTATTCACTTGGATACTCCTCTACATGACTCCGATGGCTAACGGGATCGTCGGAGTAGGCACGACTCTGGGCCTGCCTGCCTGATCTTTCTCTGTCTATCTTGTAGGTTCAGGTGCATATTGGGCTCAAGAAGATCGATATCAGAGATACTACAAATTTTGGTATAACAAACGCAATGAATACGTTTGTGGCTGAGAGGTAGATTTCGGAACAAAAACAACGGAAAACCCGTGGGAAATAGCGGAATCCATAAGCTGGCAAATTAAAAAATTGGAGGAAGAATTATGGGGAAGAAGTTGCAGAGAATAAAGAAGGAAAAAAACACTAGTTTGAAAGGTGGAGGCAAAAAATGAAATACGAGTAGTTTTAAGAGTGCATAAAAAGGAATTTTTTTTTGGTAAGTATATCGTGTGAGCCCTCCTTCTTCCAAAATTATTTGCAGTTCTTTTGATCTATACAAAATTTTCGTCCAGTAAATATTTTAAAACATGATTATTGTAAATATATAATATATAATTATGTTACTTAAAATGAGATTCATTCTTCTACAACAAAATCACTTCCACTAAAAAGTGATAATCCGATGATTATTTTTTATGCTGTAATTATCTTTTTATTAATATGTGATATTGGAATGATTGGTTTTAAGGCAAGGAATTTCGCATTTTAGTTCAAGGAAATCTTCCTTTTATGCAAAGTTTTGGTAAACACCATCTTTCTTTGTATAGGATTATGGAAATACGGGGTTTAATTAGAATAATAAAAGGTAAAAGAATTTATTTACAATATTAAAATTTTATTATGTGACGTGTGTAGTTATAAATTTTATAACCCGATTTATATAAATTAAAAAAAATTATCTTTCTTTTTTCTAATTTACACTTTAAACTTTGAATTTTCTATGATTTAGGCAAAACTCGTTTTTCAAAAGAAGCTTGATATACTGCCCGACATAATTTGATGATTGATAGGTTTTTTCACTGAAAAGATTAGCATGAAACAACGGAAGAGACAATTGAGAGCGCAATTATGAAGGTTCGTGGCAAAATTAAGAGATGACGTACGTAGCCTTGGTTGGACGGCTGCTTAGAGTGGACCCAAAAAGAAAAAGAAAATACTTTCGTCCCAAACTAATTACCCACCAAAATTATTTTGACATTATTCTCTATTAAACTTTAATTGCATATTTAAATAGATATATTAAAAATAATATCGGATGTGATAATATTTTGAAAGAATGATTTCCCGTGAATATTATTATTGATGATCAGAAGAATAAATAGAGTACAAAACATGAAGGTAGAAGAGTCCAAGTATAACTCTTAAACAAAAATAGAATCAATCTAATCTTCTAATTGATTTAGTCTAACATATTTAAATCGTTTTAACAATTAATTTTTAAATATTAATTTTTTATTTATCGTTATTGTACGTAACTAAACATATTAATGATCATACATGATTCTCGAACGATGTATAATTACCGGGTTGTAATGTTGTAATTTGGAGCGAGACCGAGGGAGGGAGTGAACTTTCCTTCTTCGGCAAAGTCTTAATAACATAAAAATAAGAAAGAAAAAGACGATATTCCGCAAGTCTTAATAACATAAAAATAAGAAAGAAAGAAAAAGACGACAGTGGATGCACCAGCTAACCAGCTGGTGGATAACCCGTTGCTTTCACACTTTTAAGCAAACCACCATATTTATCTTTATCATCATCCACCTCTTATACTAAGTCTGTTTACTTTGATTAAAAAATAGTTTGTTTACTTAATAATGTCATCATTTAATAGAAAACTTAAATTTATGATTATTACGTATTAAGAGTATTTCCAATTGTTTACTTTATTTTTCATTAGTTATAGTATTTTTTTTTTACAGTTGCTACAGTGTATTTAGTCCAATAGTGTACTCTATATCTTCTTTCTTAAATGACATTCTTTTATTTATGAATTTTAATTTTATTACTATTTAAGTATTTTAAATATATTATAAAATTATTTCAATTACATATTTAATTTATTTCATTATAAAAATAATAATCATAATAAAATGCAATATTTTGGTTTCTTAAATTACTATTAGTTTTTAAATATGACTTTTATGTCAATATTATCAATAAAAAATTAAATGTAAATATAGAGTGATATATTATCAAATTTAAATAAATAGATATATTCAATTAAGATATATTAGGTAGAGTCCATCTCTTAAAAATGGACTTTTCATGAGGTTTAAATTGCAAATTATAAGAAATCAAGATACTCCCTCCGGTCCCTTATTTATGTTCCCCTTAGACTGACATTTTTTCATGGCATGTTTGATCATCGATAACTTTTATTTTATACAATAACTGATATCATGTGAAATGTCTTTGGATTCTCCACAACGCTTAGTTTCTAAAAAGTAAAATTTTATAGTCTTTCATCGTGTCTAACTAAAGTTATCGGTGGTCAAAAATCTTGAAAAAATGTCAGATAAAAGGAAGACATGAATAAGAGGACCATAGGTAGTAAATATTTTGAGTTGCATTAATCGGGTTACTACTACACATTGCATAATAAGTTTTTATTGCAACTAAAACATTTTTACTGCATATGGAAAGACGCTTTTTCCAAAACTTTGCCTATAAATAAAGTTTTAAATATATATTATACATAATTAATTATATGTAATGTACAAAGAGAATGGTGTAAAACAAAAGAAAAATAAGGAAAAGGAGAGGAAACAGTGTAAAACAAAATATGGAAAATAAAACAGAAGGAAAAGGAAGGAAAGGATCCATAATTATCTGAATAGCGGATGAACATCATACTGTAAATATAGAGTAATACTGTAGATGCGGCATTCTTCAAACTCAGATTTAATGTACCATTGGAATGAATGTTTTTGGCTTACTCCTATGTGGCACGTAAAGATACAGTTTGTTGGAGCTGCTCTAAATAAGTGTAGAAAATTACATCGGACACAAGTGATTAATGAAGAAACTGTGGTCAAATTTTACCACTATCCGCGTCCAATTTCATATTGTTTAATTACACTTTTAAGAGTCAATTATATTAATATTTTAAAAAATAAATTTTTATATGTAAAAATTCATGAAAAATTAATAACTTATAAATGTATATTACGATGAATCCACAACATAAAATAATATACAATAATTAAATTTAATTATCAAAATTAACTAAATTTAACTTCTAAAAGTCAAATTATAAAAGAACTGCGTCACAATAAATAAAAACACTAATATAAAAAGTATGCGATTTTTAAACAAACAAATAGATCATCTCAAAAGTCACCACCCACTTTCCCCTTTCTAATATTCTCTTGAAGTTAAAAAAGAAACAAAAGTCTTACGGACCGGTCGTTCCCTACTGAATTTATTCCTTGTATTTTTCAAATCTACATTTTTCATCTTGAAATCTTGTTTGTTTACAAATCAATAGTAACAAACTCATATGATCATAGCAACGGTACTTGTTAAACACTCCATTTTATATTTCAAGAATTTATTAGGTATTTAAATAATTAATCTCCGCTTAATAGATTGATCACATCTATATGGATTTATTTTCCCTTTCAAAAACTAAAATAATTGCAACGCATCGAATTTTAAATACTCCTCACCAAGTGCTGTAGCCTATACACGAAATTCTAAATGCCATTTCTCTAGAGAAATAATATAGAGGGGCGATATAAAAGTGAACTACTCCCTTCGTCCGAGCGTAGATACTTATTATTTAGTATTCAAAGTTATTGAATTTTGATTATATATTTGAATAGATATATGAACATAAATATTATCAGATATTTTTAGATTCGTCGTCACATGTAGTTTCTAAATATAAATTTTTTATGCTGCGTTATTGTTTGTAGTTACACATATATACAGTCAAACGTGTTTTTAGAGACACTGAAAATATTATGTGTAAATTCCCCAACGGAGGGAGTATGAAAACAAAGAGGGAAAAAATAGAAATGGTTAGGATAGACTTCTACTCGAATACTCCATTCTATTCATGCCACGTACTCCATGGCACTGAAAACGTCCAAAAATTTATTCTCTATTTTAGTATAATCAAAGCCCATTTTGTATCCCTTTATTATATATAATAAACCAGACTAGCAACAATTATTGTACAGAAGATCAATATGAAACTAAACAAACAGCAGAAGGAAAAAGGAAATATTTATTGCTTACTATTATTGTTTTGATCAGTCAATGGGTATCGATCAATGATGTAGAACAATTCAAAAGAAAAATTATGAAGCATCTGATAGTATAACAACAACAACAACAACTAATCTAACTAAGGATCAGAAATTTTCTGATCCATACATATAAAAATTCTTGATTTTTGAGTGGGAATCCGAACATTTCCTTTTTGACATCTCAATAAAATTCACCTTAATTATACAGCTAGCTGAAGGATGACGCAAGCGATCAAGAACAATATGGTCAATCCAACAGTGCCGGAAATCCCGCCGCCGGCCGCCGCAGACAAGTTCTGATCAATGGGGTACACATCCCCCGGCGGGCCTGTTATGTAAACGTACGAAGGCGGTGTCGGCACGATGCTACTGGGCGGCGGAGGGCAAGCAGGCGGCGGCTTCTTCTTCGGCGGCGGTGGCGGAGATGGTGGCGGCGGAGGCGGCGATGCGTATGTGCAGGGGCTGTTGCAAGGGCAGCCTCCGCACTTGTTATCGCCGTCTGGGGTGCCGACATCTTGGCCGCTGATCGCCATCGGAGATACCACCACCATCGCCACCAGGAACAAAGCTAACTTCGAGGGTGACATTTTTGGAGGAGAAAGCATGGATTTGTGAGGAGTTCGGCTTTTGTAATGGTGTGTGAATGAAGAAGAAGAAGAAGAAGACGACTTAAAAGGACGGTTTAGTTACGTCTGTTTGGGTGCATGAAAGTCAGTAAAGAAATAATGGGTGGTTAGTTTAGTGCATTGGATCGGAAGCATTAGCCAAAATTGTAGGGTTGTGGGAGTGAGTGTGAGAATGTGACACCATCTCTCACTCTATATACTCCATCCTTGTAGCAAGAAACTACCTCTTTTGTTCCCCGTAAGTTTCCTATAATTTTTTTGCACAAATATTTATTGTGTTGATGTAATAGAAAAAGTGTGAGAATGTGACACCATCTCTCACTTCTTGTAGCAAGGAACTACTACTTTTTGTTACAGGTAAGTTTTCTATAATCTTTTCGCACAAATATTTATTTGTGTTGATGTAGTAGAAAAAGTGAGACATTAGAAATATGTTGGCATGACTTATAATAAGTGTTTTGTTGATAAGCGAACCACCTTTTTAGTGCTTGATAAACTCCTAAATATGTTTTGCAAGGCTAATATGTTTGGCATGATTAATGTTTTGATTATAATCTAAGCACATTTTTAGTGTTTGGTAAAATCTTAAATATGTTTGAGAGGACTTATAAGTGCTTTGCTTATAAGCTAAGTATTCTTTTAGTGTTTGGTAAATCCTAAAAAAATTACTTATTTCAAAATTCAGGGGGAAAACGGAGAAGCTAGTCTCCTTTTCAAAAAAAAAATCAACTTTACTTATAATCACAGTTACGCTAAACACACCCTTGAATGATCTACAAAAATTAAAGTCTTAAATTTTAATTTAAATAAAGAAATACGGTCAGATAAAAATGGAAGGTATAAATCTTTTGCTGGGAATAAAAGACAGAAGGAGTATTCTTTTGATTGATTTTCAAGTGAATAAAAATATGATAGATAAATTAAATGAAGAAACAGAAATTTTAATAAATAAATGCTAGTAATAACTTATGTATTATTACAAAGAGTATTGATAATATTAAAAAAATTATTAGAATGAAAGTGACGGTTTTATATACAATGAAGAGAGTAATGTGGCTTTTCTTGGTTTGGCTTAATCTACGATGCAATTTCAGCAATTGCATGTGAATGGTCCACTCTTGGCCCCATAAACAAACTAGGAATGAACATAAAACACGTCAACAAGTTGGGTGCCTTTTCTAATAAATGATGAAAGAAATTAGCATATTACATGGACTCTATATATACTAGCTGCAAAAAAAATAAAATGGCTGAGCTATTTGCCCTAACATGTTAACACTTCTGAGTTCTGAGTTCTGAAAAGTGTCACTAGCTCCCTCCATCCTATTTCAAATTTTACTTTTTGACTTTTAACAGTTGATTTGAAAAATGTTTGATCCCTAATATCTTTCATTAAAAATAATTAAAACTTGTGAAAATTTGATATTTTGAAAATATATGTTATAACAAATCTATCAATGTATCACACAATAATATTTAAACTATATACCAGTTCAATTTTGGGGTCAAAGTTAGGAAGTTTTCACTAAACGAACAGTTAAATTGCAGTTTGAAATGAGACAGATGGAGTACCTAAATCTTGAAAAGTGTTTCGTGAAAACTAATACAACATCGCATAAGGTAATATTTGTAAACGTGTTGTAATAGGTTCAACTTAGTATTATTAGCACCTAAAACAACACTTTCAAAGTGTTACATTAGTTTTAGTTTGTAGTAGTGAGAAGAAATGAGTAAAGAAATAAAAAGAAGTAGAAATGAACATACTTCTAATATTAAAATTTAATAAAATCCAAAAAAAACCATTTTTAAGAGGAATATTTATTCTGAATATTAAGAAACACGTGCAGAATAAGTAATTTATTGATGGGAATTACCCATCGTTATGAGACCGTGATGGTGGTTCTCGCCGTGGTTTATCAACACGCAGGTGGTCGATGAAGGTGAAATCGTGGTGGTTCCGGTTTCGGTGGTGACGGTCATTGGTGGTGTAGCGTTTGGGTATTCTCAGGAGGGCGTCCCTATCAATTCAAATGGATGGATTTTCAGGCTCCAATAAGGTTCAATAGATTCAATGGTGATATCTTCTAATTAGGTCTTTGTCTCCTAGTTAGATTCTAGATTAGAATGTTTATGTGTAATTTGGTTATTTGTATGTAATTTTTTTAAAAAAAAACAAACGCGCAGAACATGCTTTTATAATTCTCCCGTTGAATTGATTAGTTACTATTGAGAATATTTTGTAATTAATATTCTTTATCTATTAGGTTTAGGTAAATATTCTTGGGTTAGAATCATTTTTCATAGTTGACTAGTCAACATCTTTTCCTTTTCCTTTTCCATATAGGAATTAATTAGTTAGATTTTACCTTTTTTCCGTCGGCCTTTGGTCTTATATTTGCCCTATATATAGGGGCCTTCTATTATCAATACAAGCACACAATTATGTTTTTACATAGTATCAGAGCTAAAATCCTAAAAACCATTAAACCATGAAATATAATATAGTCTTAGCTTCTACTTCCGCCGATCAAATGGCCGACGGTGATTACCAACAATTACTGATGAACCTGAGAAGTCCAGCGCTTTCAATTTTCCAATGACTGAGGAAGGCCTCCAAGCCGCGCAAGATGCCGTTGAAATGGCCGCCAACAGCGCCCGAGGCGCTGAAGACGTCATTGCCACACAAGCTGGCGCCGATCTTGCCGACGCCGATTGCCTCAGAGATGAAACTGCCGCCGCTAAGAAATTCAACGCCTCAATTAATGGTCCTTCTCTATTACTGACATCCTTGTGTTTTCTTTATGCTTCAGATAACCCGACTCTGCTAGTATATCCGGTTATTCTGAAGGGTGATAATTACTGTGAATGGGCCTTAGCTCTCCGCAACGCTTTCCGAGGAAGGCGTAAGTTGGGGTTTTTGGATGGAACAATTGCTTGCCTGGATATTGATTCTCCTGACCATGAAACTTGGTTTGTCGTTAACTCTATTCTTGTTGGATGGTTCCTCCAGACCATTGAGCCATCTCTCCAGTCATCCTTCATTTATCACGACACAACTAAGTATATGCGGGATGATCTTGCTTAGCGTTTTTCTATTGGGAATGGTCCTAGACTTATGCAGATTAGTTCTGATCTAGCAAACTGCCGCCGAAACATACAACAAATGGCTAATTATTTTAGAAAATGCCAAATATTGTGGAATGAGTTAAAACAACATCTACCACCCCATTTTGTCCCTATAAAACTTGTACCTGTCAATGTTGTTTATGGGTTGCTAACGTTGTCACTGATCGTGAGAATTAAGTCAAACACCACTTTCTCATGGAATTGGATGATGGCTATAACACTCTTCGTTCAAATATCATCTCCTAAGACCCATTGAAGCCTCTTAGTCGCGTTTATGCCCTTGCAGTTCAGGAGGAGCGCACAAGACCATAGTACGATCTCGTGATTCTCAAATGGACTCTGTAGCATTTTTTCTCCAACACAACGTGGCCAATCAGGTGTCATTATGTCCCAAAGCCAAATTGATCGTAAGAATCTGGTATGCACCCACTCTGAACGTAAAGGACATGATGTTAATACCTACTTAAAATTCATGGCTTCCCGAATTGGTACACGGAGAACCGTGGAGCAGGCCACCAACAGCAATCGCAGCAACTAGAAAATTAGACAACTGCCGCCGTGAATCGGACTGCATCCAGCACCGCCACTGCCGCCCCTACTTCTTCTAGTTCTGCGCCAATCAGTCTTGATCGATCGGTATTGGAACCCACTCTTTCAAATACCTAATCGAATTCAGTCTTGAATTTGATTTCTAAACTAAATACCACTGACACAAAGTCAGGTAAGTCTTCTTTACCTTGGATCATTGACTCTGGCGTTTCTTATCATATAGCTGGTGACAAGGAGTTTATGCATGATATTATACCTGTTGAATCTGTTGATGTTATTTTTTGTAATGCTATCTACCAAGGCACTCTACGTCTTGGACATATTACCTTGCCGCATGTTTTGCTTATCCCTGAATTACGTTGTAATTTATTATCTTGTGCTAAGTTACTTGGTACTCTATGTTTACCGAAAAATTATGCTTAATCTAGGACGTTAGCTCGAGGATAGTGATTGGCCTGGGTGAACAATTGGGTGGGGTTTATTGGTTGCGCACATTTGAAGATTATGCATCTCCATCACGTGCACTAGTAGTCTCTGCCGTCTCCAGGTCCTCTGTTTATGCAAGTTTTTGACATCAACAATTTGGACATCCTTCCACATCAGTGTTATCTTCTATTTTCTTTATTAAAGATAGTCATTTGGATTTTAATGATATTGTTCCTTGCTCAATCTGTCATTGAGCGAAACAATCTAGGAATAGTTTTCCATTAAGTTTAAATAAAACTTCTTATCCTTTTGAGTTAGTTCACTATGATGTCTGGGGTCCTTATTATTCCCCCTCCACTAGTGGAGCATTTTATTTTTAACCATAGTTGATGACTACTCTCAGGCTATTTGGGTTCATCTCCTTATTACAAAATCTAAGGTTGCTACTAGATTTAAGTAATTTTGTGCTCTTCTTCTTCATCAAATTAGGCGACATATATGTCGAGTCTGGGTGGACAACAACACAGAATTTTTACCATTCCGGTCTTACTTTGATGAATCAAGCTTTATAATTGAAACTTCATCTGTTGATACACCTCAGCAGAATGGTCGTGTTGAAAGAAAGTATCGGTATCTTCTCAATGTTGCTCGAGCTCTTTGCTTTTTAAAAAATCTTCCCATTGGTTTTTGGGGAGAATGCATCTTGACTGCTACTTGTCTGATCAATCGTACTCCTACACCTCTGTTGGAAGGAAAAAACTCCTTACCAATTACTCCATAGACGAGAACCAAATTTTGCTCTTCTCAAAGTTTCTCGATACTTATGCTTTGCTTCTCAAGTGCCTTGCCGCTGTGATAAATTTGATTCTCGCAATCGCCGTTGTGTTTTTCAGAGTTACTCTGCAGGAAAGAAGGCATGCCATATTTTTGATCTTGACTCTCAAACATTGTTTGATAGTCATGACATCGTTTTTATGAAGATCAGTTTCCATATTCTACTATTCCGGATTCAAATCCCAAACCTACATCAAACATTCCTTTTACAACATCCAATGATGCTATTTTTCCGCCACAGAAAAACCATGAAATCGTCGCTCCGCCTCCAGCCGAGCTAATTGAAACCAACTTGACCATCGCCTCTGCGCCGCTTACCCTAGTCATGGCGGTCGACGACCTACTTCCGCCTCCCGATCGCCTGCAGCCACCATTCACCGCTTCAACTCCAGCACCAGAGCTGTCACCGTCGTTCGCTCCCGATCCGACTATACCTCCTTCACCAGACGTCCCCATTGCAACGCCTGTTAAGAGATCAAGTTCAGCTTCCCTTGAGACCTTGCCGCCTGATTCTGCTAGCTCCGTCGAGATAGATTTTGAACCTGATTCGGAGCCAACGCCCAGTCCCACTCGACAGGGCTCTCATTTTTGTCGTCCACCTGCCCACTTTCAAGACTATGTTTGCTCAGTCGTCTCCAATAACCTCCCCACTGCTGCTTCACCCTCTACGTCTTCGTCACTGTCCTCATGTATTACTCATCCTATTTCTGATTACGTTTCCTGTGATAAGTTTTTGATTTCACATTCTAGATTTTTTGGTGCAGTGACTTGTAGCACAGATCCTTCTTCTCATGTGGAAGCTTCTCACATCGCCCACTAGCAAGCTGCAACAACGAAAGAAATTGATGTGCTTGAGCCAACCATACTTGGGTTATGTATCCTCTCCCACCTGGCAAGAGTGTTATTTGTTGTAAGTGGGTTTTTTGCACTAAATATAATTCTGATGGTTCAATCGAGCATTATAAAGCTCGACTTGTTGTTTTAGGTGATTGTCAGATTGAAGGTACTGACTTTACCAAAAAATTTCTCCTGTTGCAAAGTTAAGTTACGTTCGCATATTTCTTGCTACTGCGTTGATTGAAGGGTGGGAAATTCATCAAATAGATGTTCATAATGCTTTTCTACATGGCAATCTTTAGGAGGAGGTATTCATGCGTCCCCCTCCGTGTTATCATTTGCCTGCTTCTGGGTCTTGTTTGCAAGCTTCAGAAATCTTTACATGGTCTTCGCCAGGCTCCTAGGAATTGGTTTGCAAAATTGATAGATGCCCTTGAGTTTTTTGTTTTCGTATAGAGTAAAGCAGATTATTCGTTGTTATCTTTTATTCGTGATTCCCAATAGTTACATGTCCTGGTTTACGTTGATGATTTGATTATTACTGGCACATCACCTCCTCTCATGAGTGAGTTCAAGATATACTTGCGTTCTTGCTTCCATATGAAGGATCTTGGTCCTCTTAAATAATTTATTGGAATTGAGATCGCTCGAAATTCAGATGGAATGTTTCTTTCTCAAAGAAAATACGTTCTTGACATTTTATCTAATACTGGTTTGTTAGCAGCCAAGCCAACTGACTTTCCCATGGAACAACGATATGATCTCATACGTGCAACTTGTCCCCGGTTTGAGGACCCTGCACGCAATTGTCATTTGATTGGGAGACTGATTTATCTCACCATCACTTGACGTGAGTTAAGTTATTTTGTTCATACCCTTGCATAATTTATGCAAGAACCACGCTTGGCGCATTGGCATGGAGCTTTGCGTGTTCTTCACTACTTAAAACATCATCCAGGTTAGGGATTATTTCTTTCCGCTAAGAGTTCTTTACACTTAACTGCTTATTGTGATTCGGATTGGGCAGCATGTTCTATTACTCGACGATCTCTGTCTGGATATTTTGTGAATCTCTCGCTCCTTAGCAGAAGGATAATACTGTGATATGGCTGTTGTTTATTAACATTTAATATGGCTTAAGTCTCTTCTGCGTTCGCTTGGTGTTGATCATTCTTCTCCTATGAGCTTATTTTGTTAAAGTCAGGCTGCCATTCATATTGCTGCTAATCATGTCTTCCATGAGTAAACGAAGCATATTGAAATAGATTGTCATTTTGTTCGAGATCTTGTTCAATCTGGTGAGGTTGTCACTCATCATATCGGCACCTCCAATCAACCAGCAGATATATTCACTAAAGTACTTGGGCGTCATCAGTTTCAGTTACTACTTCGGAAGTTAGGCGTTTTGGACTTACAAGCTCCAAATTGAGGAGGAATATTGAGGATATTTGGTAATTAATATTATTTTCTTATTAGGTTTAGGTAAATATTATTAGGTTCGAATCCTTTTCCATAGTTGACTAGTCAACATCTTTTCCTTTTCCTTTTCCGTATAGGAATTAGTTAGTTAGATTTTACCTTCACTTGTTGGCCTTTGGTCTTGTATTTACCCTATATATAGAGGTCTTCTATTATCAATACAAGCACGCAATTATATTTTTACAGTTACCTATATAATTTCATAAGCTAAATGGTTTGATCTTATATAAAAATATTTTCTTTTCCTAAGTTCTATGACAAAGTTTTGTGCGAGATACCCTTACAACAAGACCAGGGATTAAATTTTAAAGAATTTTGTATGTGGTTTTTGATTGAAGTTTTAAAATATCAGGGGCTAGGTGTGTAATTTAGTTAATTTACATTTAAGTCCAAGTGTAAATAGTAATATATCTTCTTCTTCTCTCACATCTCTTTTTTTCCTGCAACTGCTCTGCTTCTTTCCTCTTTTCTCTCCGAGCTCCAAATTTCAACTGTTCATCTCCTTCGATTCAACTGCACCTTGTCTCCATCTTTCTTCCATATTTCTTGTGCACAGTGATTCTCAAGGAACGCAGAGAAGTTGTGCTTCTTTTTCCGATGATTTTTCCAATTTTAGGTTCAGTTTCCGTCAATCGAACACAATACAAAATTCATTTTGTGTTTATTTTCAAAGGTAATGTCTTCGCTCTGGTTTTTATGCATATTTTGTTATTTTTTTTTCAAATTTTGTTAATTGTTTTAGTTCATGTGATTTTGTAGGGTTTGTCTAGGTTATAGAGAGTATTATTGTGCTTATTTTGTGTTATTTGTTCAATATGTAGTTGAATCGTGCTTTATTGTGTGTTCTGGGGTTTATGTTGTTCATTGTGTTAATATTTGAGGATTTCTCTATTTCTTTTTGTGTTTGGTAAATTGTTCTTACGGATTTGTGCTAATTTTTGTGTTCTTGTTGTTGTTTCTTAGATGTTTAAGAATATTTGCCTCACTGCTGCTGTAATCAAGAAGGAAGGAGGATTTGTAAGCTTTATTATTTTGTAGCAGTGATATTTTAGATACTGTTGTTGATGTTTCTCGTTTTCTGTTTGATGTTCATAATTTAAGTGTTGTTATTTTTGATGGTGTTATGTTTTAATTTTAGTATTTGATGCTTGTGGTGTTTTAATTCTTAAGTGTGCAATTGATGTGCAATTTTGATTGTGTGTGATATCTTAGGGTTTTGTTACGGTTTGTGCTAATTTTTGTGGTGTTGTTTCTTAGATGTTTAAGAAGACTAATTATACTGAAATCAAGAAGGAATGAGGATTTGCAAGTTTTATTATTTTTCAAATGTGATGTTTTACATACTTTTGTTGATGTTTCTTGTTTTATGTTTTTTGTTTCATGTTTATGTTTCAAATTTTGCTATCTGTGTTTTGTGAGATGTTTTAATTTCAGTGTTTAATGCTTGTGGCGTGTTCATTCTTAAGTGTGCAATTGATGTGTAGTTTTGATTGTGTGTGATATCTTAGGGTTTTGTTATGATTTATGCTAATTTTTATATTGTTGTTGTTATTTCTTAGATGTCTAAGAATACTTTCCCGGTTATGCTGCAATCAAGAAGGAGGCAGGATCTTAATTTTTCTTTACTTTATGCTGTGATACTTTAGATATTGTTGTTGATGTTTCTGGTTCTGTATTTGATCTTTCATGTTTAAGCTTAAGTATTATTATCTGTGTTAGTGTGATGTTTTAATTTCAGTGTTTGACGCTTGTGATTTTTTCATGTTCAAGTATGCAACCGATGTTCAATTTTCTTGTTTTGATATTTTAGTGTTTAATGTTGATGTTGTAAAATTTGTAAATTGATGTTTTATTTATAGTATGCGATGTTTCTTAATGTAGTTGTCAGTGATGTTATATGTGCTATTGTGATATTTTAATTACAGATGTTGATGTTTTAATTACTGTATGTGATGTTTTATATTATTTAATAGGAATATTCTCTATGTCATAGTTCTACGAAGCCATTGATGAGTTAGTAAAAAAATGGCATGAGGAACCATCCTCCGAAGGTGTTCCCTTGAAAAGGTGTTCCCTTGCATAGAGAACCATAACAACCTTTGATCTGTGCGTTGATGGAGTAGAAGAGATATCCTCTTCGAAACCAGTAAGAGAGAAGGCAATTCTGCGAATAAGCAAACAACAAAGGAAAACAAATCGGAGGAAAAAAAAATTAGAATTTGATTGTTTGGGTTCTATTGTTTAAGATTGTTTTTTATAAATATTTTTTTATTTGTTAGAGCCGAGACATTAGATTCTTATTGACGATATAGGTTAATTTGGATTTTTTCATTTTTTATGTTAGCAATTTTTAGGGCATTTAAACCCTTTTGTACTAAATGATGTTTAATGGTTTGATAGTTATGCCGATTGACATTTTCACAGGATGACGTAAAACTTACATTAAACGTTTCTACTTTTATATGCTAATTTATATCTTTTTGCCGTACCTGTGATGAGTCATTTAATTAATTCAATTTTGAGTTATCAGTGTTTTTATGTCTTGTTCAACTGTAATATAAATAAAGTGATACGTATCATCTTATATCTGTAAATTATCATGTAAAAAAATAATAACATCAATGGATAAAAGTGGAAAGTCAAAATAGTTTTTTCAAATGTAAGAGTGGAATGTATATTTTCAACACTAGTTTGAGATATTTTACTGTCTAAATTTTGAACTTTTAACTTAAATATTTTTGATTGATGTGTGTTTTTCAGCATGTCATTTTAAAAAATTGATATTGATGTTTTATTTTATTTTTGAATATTAGATGTTAATCGATATATTTTTTATGTTTCAATATTGTGAATGAATCTTTTAAAATTTTAAGTTTGATGTTTAGCCGTTTTTATATGACTTTTAAACAATCTAGGTAGACATGTTATGATTTAAATTTTAATTAATTATGGAAAATAGGCCCAAAAACTACTCCATTTGGCAACCTGAATATCAGGTCGCCCATCTGCAAGCCCGAATGCCGATTCGAATTCCCGCCCATTTTCGATGGAACCGACCTGCAGAAACCTGAATGTCGACCCAGCTTTTGACCGAATTACGATAAAATTTCTGCTGGGTTCCATCGCTGGACTCCAGAATTCCATCAAGAACGCCAGAATTCCATCGCTGAACTCCGAATTAAACTTGGATGGCCGGTCGGACCACCTCACCGGAAAGTTGCGCCACAGGAGGATGAAAGTTACCATTCCCGGCGCTGTGAATTTGACGGAATATACATCCACACTACAAATTCATATCCTGAGCGTCCTTCGCCCACTCAATCTGCCCGTGAAACGTCTAATATCATGACGAACTCAAGGAGATTCGGTGATTGTTGAAACGACTTCATAGCCAACCAGAGAAATCCGTAAAAATCCAGCGATTATCGACACGCCTTCGTCACCATACATAAGTGGCTGAAAGCGACAAAGAATGTCAATGAATCCGACTGATCTCAAGGACGATGAAGCACAGGATAAACTAGGGTTTTCAAAATAGGGAGGAAGACGAAGCATGTTTTTTATTTTTTGAAATTGCATACCAGTCCCTGAGTTTCAGTACTTATTATAAAATATACCCCGAGTCATTAATATACCTAAATTTTCCCCTCATTTGCCATTTTCCTATTTTCACTCTAGTCGGTGGTCTTACATTAAAATGGTCTCACAGGACACAGACTCAAGTTCTATACATATCTTCGTTTTATATTTGTATTGGTTTTGTTTCTGAAAATGATTGCCCACTTCGAAAAACTTTTAAATGGATTTTTGGTCCATACATTTATTTTATTATTTTTTAGGAAGATTACACATTTAATCAATCAAATTACATACAAACACATTATTTTATCAACAAAATTATATTGGGGATATCACCACTTAAATCTATTGAAACATAATGAAGTTTGAAACTCCATCCATTTAAATAGTTAGGGACACTCACCCAACTGCTCACTACATCGAAACTATCATGGACCACCTGCAGGCTCGGAACAAACCAAGTGAAGTATGCAACTTTATCCATTTGAATAGTTGTGATGCCCACCTAGCTACTCACCCCCACGATCGCACCTTTATATACCATCTGCAGGCTGAGAAACTGATAGAGATATAACTTGAATCTGAACCTCTCTATTATAGAGATGGTGGATTAACTACTAAACCAATATTGTCTAGTTCATGCCATACATTTATTATACTATAAAAATAATCAATTAACGTTAAACATAATCTCAAAAAATTTATATTATGGTGAAAAGTTTCATCTAGGACTTATTATGGGTGTATTTGGAAGGACGTATAAGTGTTTTGATTATTATCTATACAACTTTGAGTGTTTGGTAAACCCCTATAATTTTTTCTTATTTTAAAAGTAAATGCTTATTATTTTATTTTATTTTGGAAAAGCAGAGTTGCTCTCCCACTGCTTTTAAAATAAGTCAACTTTGCTTATAAACCCAACTCCACCAAACACATGCGATAAGGCCTTTTCCAGTTTAGTTTATTTAGTGTTGAATTGAGTTTATTTGTGTTGAGATGAATTGATTGGTTTTGAGTTAATTCATTGGTGTTGAGGTTAATTTATTGGAGTTGAGTTGAGTTTATTGGCGCTGAACTGAGTTTATCGGTGCCAGGATGAGTTTATTGGTGTTTATTTTTTCAAAAAAATGAAAAGAAGTATGAAAAAATAGTCGGGAGAGACATGAACTAGACAGGTCAAATTGGGCACAATCGGCATGAAGAATGTATGATCAAACTGAACGGGACTAAATCAAATTAAATGAAATTGGATCAAATTGAATAGGATTGAAGTTGACTAGAATTTAAACTGAAGTTGACTCACCAAACCCCAAAAACCCTAAACAAAAAGGCATAATTATAGTCATAGAAGATGGTAAAATCTCTTTACAGTATGTAAAATTAAAAACAAAAGCAAAAATAGATAAAATCCTAGGTAGACGTTTCCATGGTCCAAAGATTCATAAAACAATCCAAAATATTTTTTCTCATCCGTCTTAGGTAAAAATAAAAATTTATTCTATTCAGATACACTAACATGAATGTCTAACATTGCTCTTAGTGATGAACATTTTCAGAAAAATATTATATGGTAGATCCTGGATATCTTAATAGTAATACCCCTGGATATTTGGCTCTGATAAACGAAGTAACAACTGATTAGGAGACACGTATCAAAATTTAGAAATTCACTACCTGCAGATATCGCGGAACATTACAACTATCGACATTCATAATTCAAAATGAAAGTTGAAGGTGTATTTGGTCAGTTAAAGAGTACTAGAAGGTGCTGAAATATATGCCATATATGTCACCCAAAGATGAAATGGCAATAATTGATTCTTTTTCATTCTTCGTAACTTCATTAGAATGCACGAGTTTGGTATACCGATTTTAAACCATGAGCCAAATGCACAGAGTTATGGACTTACGTTTGTTTGATCTAACTCAAAAGAATGCCATGATAAAAGTGTGTAACAACATAGTTTTACAAAGAGTAAAGTGCTAAAATGACTCTAACTTTAGGCTGAAAGTGACAATATAATCTTGCAAAATAAGAAAGTGCCAAAAATAACTCTAACATTATGATGTGTGTGCCAATAAAACCTTGGGCACCATTGACCTCAATTATCAACGGGAAATTTGACAAGAATGTAATGGAATGTCATTTTACCCCTGAATAAAAAAGGAAAAACGGAAAACAATTTCCCTTCTTTCTTTTCTTTCCCCTTCCCTTTTCTCCTCCCGCTACTTCCCGCCAGATACCTCCCCTTTCTCTCCAGCCATCGCCACCTCCTTCCCGCTAACATTCCCAGTCCACGATGCGACTAAACTCCACGGAATCTCCAGCGCGACAAAACCAAGCCAATGGCGGTGGTTCTCAAGCAGTGGCTTTCGAGCGGTTCGTCATCATCGGTGGTTCTCAAGTAGTGGACCGTCAACGGTGGTGTGGATTGCATGAGAATCAAGCGAAGTGGCTCGTGAGAGAATTATAAGTGGAGGATCACGAGGCAACCATTGACGAGAGGGGATGAGGACGGGAATAAGAAAGGCTAGAGACGGAGGTCGAGAGTGAGGGAGTTGAAGAGATGGGCTAGGCTGGGAGGGAGAGGGTTATAGGCTACAGACTGGGTTGGGTTAGGAGGGAAAAGATTTACCGGCGATGAGGCTGGGCTGAGGAGAGGCTAGGGACGGGTTAAGTCAGGACCGAGGGTTTTGATAAGTTGGGAATGGCGTCGGTAGTGATTCGCTGGCGACAGGCTGGGCTAGGTTGAAGGAAGGGGTTTACTGGTGACGGGCAGGGCTGAAGAGAGGAAGGGAAGAAGTTGAGCTGGGACCGAGGGTTTTGACAAGTTGGGATTGGCGCCGGTGGTGGTCTGATGGTGACGTAATGGGGTAAAATGGGGAAAGAATTTTTAGCTTATTGGACAAGGGTTTTTTTTTACCTTTCAAGTTCGGTTAATGCCCAATTTCTTCAGTCAATGCTGAAATCAGGTTAAAAGGTTATATCTGCACAATTCGTCATCAAGTTAGGGTTATTTTTGCACTTTCTCATTTTGTAGGGTTATATCGGCACATTCAAACTAAAGTAAGGGCACTACAAAAAGTCTTATGTTGTGACACTTTTTTAAAACAGTACAGACACTTAAAAGCGTCGCTAAAATTATTAGTGACGCTTTGTGAAAGTTCCTCTATTTAGCGTGTCACTAAAATATTGTTACACATTTTTGTGACGCGCAAAAGCATCAAGAAAATTATGACATGC
>JAULKM010116749.1:0-21790 GCA_032355605.1 Rubia tinctorum | reverse complement strand
TTCTACCTTTATGTTTTGTACTCTATTTATTCTCCTGATCATCAATAATAATCATCACGGGAAATCATTCTTTCACAACATCTCCTAACATCAGACGGGAGTCTACAAAAACAAACCAACATTTCCACTCAACTCGAGAGGGAAACCCCACCAGAAACTTAGAAACACCCAACCTAAATTTTAAGAAATTTCAATCAGGAGGCATTTTGGATGAGTGAATGTAGATAAGGAAATGGTAGGCGGAACTTGAAGAAAGCAACAAAGGATCTCAAAACCTAATAGGACGCAGACAGAATTAGAAGGTAGGTCAGTGTTAATACCAGAATTTGTAGTATGCTTATGAGTGATCCACACCAGTCCAATATGTATCTGAACCTACAAGATAGGCAGATTGAGGTCAGGCAGGCAGGTGCGGGGCCGTGCCGTGCTGGCTCCGACACTCTGGTTAGCCATTATTGTCATCTAGAAGCGTATCAAGGTGAATAGTGATCTGATAGTAAATCATACATTTGTTTCTGATTATTCCCCTCGTTATATAGTGTTTGGTGGTTGATGGGACTAGAGATGTCCTATCAAGCTCACCAAACTCCCTTGCTTGTCTGCCACTCCACTCCTGGGCCTTAAGGCCTCATTGGGTCCTTTCCTTGTAACTGGGTTGTCAGGCCCAAACGATATCAAATCACCCCAGCCTATAGCCCAATTGATTGAGTTGATCCAGGGTGGTGGACTGAGTTTAGACCTGAATCATTTCTAGTTATCCATGCTCGAGTCTCCTAGGGAGCCAGTAGCATCCCTAGGGCCTGCTTCCTGACTACTCTTCTTTTTTCCTTTCCCTTTTTTGGGAAAATTAGGATTTCAAAATAGCCAACGAGCCCAGGATGGTCATTTCATTAATGCGGGGTTCGATAATTACCCTACCTGTCTGGATGTCCATGTCACCTTTCTGACAGCATCTGTATGCTGACTTTTGAACTTTTTCCCTCTCCCTAGGCGGTTATCATTATTCCTTTGTCCTCCTGCCTCCCGAGGAATTTTTTGCCCCCAACAAACCTCACATTTCCTTTCTTTTCCTAACTAATCATCTTCTTCGTCATTTTCTTTCTAAGTTTTTCCTCCCGCTTCTGTCTACTCTCTAAAACAGTTTTGTTCTGACTTCACCTTCCATGCGGCCTCTAATTCCTCTCCAGGTATCCTCTCTGCTTCTTCTATCTTTCTTTCTTTTCTCATTTTATTCCTCTCGTTACGATGGTTTCTACTGTTGTCCTTACGAAAGTGGATTCATACAGTGATACGACTAACCCTAAGTTCAAGGGTGGCATTGACGTTATTGAGGCCACCTTTATTGCCAAAGAAATCCTTTTCCATGACATCCGTGACCACGTTCTATTGTCCGGTGTTGGCCAGATGGCGTTAGAAGTGCCTGCTGGCATGGTCGTCCTCTACCTTGAGACCCTTGAAAATTGCTGCCTTTGATTCCTCCTTTCCTTTTTCTTTCAGGCCGTTCTGGCCTTCTATGTGTTGGGACTAACTGATCCCCCCCATAACTCTGTTCATGTCCTTCTCGGATTTGAAGTCTTGTGTCACCTCCTACATGTTGATCCCTCAGCCATTCTGTTTTGTGTCTTCTGCCAATCAGCCTAGACGCCCCCTGACTGAACTTTTCTGTAGTTCTGGAAGAATGGGGTTAAACTGCTGACCGATCTTCCCACTCATGTTGATTGGAAATGGCGGTTCATCTTCGTGGATGAGAATCTGGTCCTGGGCTTGGACGGGCTGAGAGGGTGATCTATTCCGTTAGCCTGGAAAAGGGGCGGGAGTCCAGCCCTAGCGCCGCTGAAACGGCTGTCCAATAACCCTTCATTTCTCCTCTTAAGGCCGTGAGGGTGAGATGCAACCACATCCTCTAGGATTCTGCCCTCTATGATGTCGCCTTGCCATATTTCCCTGGTGGCCTTTCTCCCGGTGAAGGTCCTGCTGATCTGAGTGGTATAGGTTCACTGTTTATTTTTTGCCAGTTAACTTGGGATGCTGATTTTTGTTTGCCTTTACATGCTTTTAACTTGTTTTAACCTTTTTTCCTATCCCTTTTTGCAAAGATGATTGTGGGTGCGTTCCTTGGGGACCTGTTTAAGCTTCCCCGCAGGGTTGCGAGTAATCGTCCGTCCTTTCAGGTTGAGGATGCGGCTGGGGTCGTGCATTAGCAGGTTAAGGCAATCAATGTCTCCAAAACCTCCGAGGAGGAGCCTGTTCGTAAGAGGGCTCGTCGCAGCTCTGAGAGTAGGGTTAAGCAAAGTGGGACTCGCCCCACCAGGTTTCCTTCGATTTGATTCACAAAGAGGTCCCTGAGACCACAGCCTCCGGGCAACAGGGGCTCATCCTGAGTGCTCAACCTGTTCAAGAAATTCCCTTCTCCCCCCTTTCACAAATGGCTCCTATTCTTGGGGTTCCATTCTAGGTCATTTGCGTAGTTCTATGGCTCGAACAGAGTTAATCTCCCAGGCTCTGCCCCTTCCTCACTTCAACACCTGGTTGTGGGAACGATCCTTGAATGTCACTGGGTCCAACTCCCTTGCTGATCAATTGGCCGCGGCTATTTTTGAAGTATGCTTTCTATTTTCATTAGCCATTTGCTTTTTCTTTTTTGGACTTCTTTCTTACTCCCTTTTCTATTTCCAGCATTTCTGCTCCACCAGGGACATTCAAGAAGAGCTCGACAGCTAGCAGGAAGAGAACAACGAGCTTAAACATGGCCTAGCCTCCATGAAGGATATGGCTCAGTGTGTTCCCAAGTTAGAGTAGGATCTCGAGCTAGAGAAGGGGATCACTGGCTCTTTACTGACCTCCCTGACTAGCGCCAAAGCTAAGGTCACCGAGCTTCGGGAATTCTGGGATTAGGCCTTCACTCGCGGTTTCCTGAGCCTCTACTCTCTCGTGGTGCGGAGTACTAAGGCCTCTGAGTTTTTGAGTGACGTCTTGATGAGGGCCATTGACTTTTACTCCCGGACTGAAGATGATGAAAATCGGCGGGTTGGCCTTGGTAATACTTTTGTTCTTTTTCGTAAACACGACTTTACTGAGTACTTCTCCCAACATCATCCAGGCATGTTATTGGCTGAGCTTGACTGTTGGGCCCCTGATGGCGTCTCTGCTGAGACTGATGCACACTCTAATAGTGGGCCTCATCAACCTGTTGATAATGCTGGAGTGCCCGCGAGGGATAAAGTTCAGGCTACTGATGGTGCCGAGAACGCAGATGGAGCTAAAGGAGGTAAAGTTGGAATCTTTGGGGAGAAAAAAGATGGGACTACTGTTAAGGAGCCTTAAAGGTTTTTTCTTGTGTATTTTGTGTGTTCCCATGTTGAGTGAGAAGACAATTTTCTTGGCCTTTATTCCCCTGCTGAGGGACAAACACTTATTTTCGTTTCGGTTTTGGGGTGTGTTTTCCCCATTTTGGCTGATGAATTTTGCAGCTGATAGGCTACCTGCTTTCGTTAATTAATTTTGCTCATCTCTTTCACCATATATTTAATATGAGTTGTTATGGCTCATCTCCCTCTTTTTTGAAGTGTTGTTTTCTATGCGACACTGTTTTCTTGTATGTCTTTCTGTATATTTTTCAAATTCAGGAGTGTTGCCTTGAGATACTTCTTAACAAGGCTTTCTTTGCTTTCCTTTCTTTGCCTTTTTGTATCTGGCCCGTAATTTTGCTAGTTATTGGGGCCAGAGCAGCAACTTTAGCCTGGATTAAGTTCTTTACTCGAAAGCTATGGTTGTGACCGGAGCTTCATTTCCTTTTCCTATTTGAGATCCGTCTTGCAATTGCGCTAGCTATTGGGGCTAGCGCTGCAACTTTAGCCTGGATCAGGCTCATTTATCGATAGCTATGGTTGTGGCCGGAGCATCATTTCCTTTTTCCCATTTGAGATCAAGCCTGCAATTGCGATGGCTATTGGGGCCAGCGCTGCAACTTTATCCTGGATTAGGCTCATTTCTCGATGTCTTTGGTTATGACCGGAGCTTCATTTCCTTTTCCTATTTGAGATCTGGCCTGCAATTGCGCTGGCTGTTAGGGCCAGCGCTGCAATTTTAGTCTAGATCAGGCTCATTACTTAACAGTTTGTTGGCTAATTTTCTTCCTAGAACTTGTCATTTCTAGATAAACAATTGACAAAAAAAGGAGAAAGAGGCTCAGAAAAGGATTTCCTCAGGATCACACCCCTTATGGGCTTACAAAAGATTTGATCCGTTCAAGAATCCCATCTCGCCGTCGATCATATCAAACTATGTGACAGCAGGTTCCATGCATACATAAAGCTACAATTACTTAAGCGTAGTAACTTCTCAGGTTAGCTATGTTCCAAGTCCGGTGGATTGGCCTTCCGTCCATCGTCTCCATTTTGTACACTCATTTCATCAGCACTTCAGCCACCCTGTATAGGCCTTCTCATTCTGTGTCCAGCTTCTTCTGACCCTGGGCTCGACTTGCTTCAGTCTTTCTCAGTGCTAAGTCCCCCACTTTCAAGGATCCAACCCGCACCTTGCTGTTATAATGTTGTTCCATCCAGGACTTGTACGCAGCCTCTTTCAGTGCCACTTTCTCCTTGAACTCCTCCAGCCCAACCAATTTTTCCCTAACTTATTTTTCATTCTATTTTTGGTTCATTGGTTCAGCTACTCTCCTGCTGGGCACTGCAATTTCTAGGGGGTGATCGCCTCAGTCCTGAAATAGAGCCTGTAGGGGTAAACCCGGGTGGCTATCCTTAGCGTGGTCTTATATGCCCACAGCACACTTACCATCTCTTCCTCTCATTCTCCTTTAGCCCGTCCTAGCCTCTTTTTTAGTCCTTGAACTATCATCCTCTTTGTCATCTCCGTTTATCCGTTTTCCTGCGGATGGGCTATGGAGATGAACTGCTGAAAGGCTCATTGGCGAATTGCTTTCTGTTGTCGCTCACTATCACTTGTGGGATGCAAAATCTGCATACTATGTAACTCCAAGCAAAGGTTGTAACCCTTTTTCCTGTTACGCTTGCTACAGCCTGTTCCTCCACCCATTTCGTGAAGTAGTCTATTGCTACCAACATGAACCTCTTTCTCCCTACTACCTCAGGGAACGGCCCTACAATATCGATCCCCCATTTGGAAAAGGGCCAAGGTGATCTTATGATGGTCATTCGCTCTATAGGGAGCCTTTTCACCTTCACGTGCAATTGGCTTTGACCATTTTTTTTCGAATCTGCCTCATGGACGCCCAGTAGTATCTTACCCTTACTGCTTGCAGCACCATTGTTCTTGCTCATTGATAACTACCACAACTCATTAATACATCTCCCTGAGAACCGTGTCTGCCAACTTAGGGTCCTGAGCATCTAAGTCATGGTTCAGTGTAAACTCTCTTTTATAACAACCTGCTCCTCACAGCGTACTGCAGTGTTTTTCATTTTATTGTCCCTACCTTCTTGTCATCCACTGGAAGTGTGTCATCCTCCAAGTAATTACGAATGGGTGTCATCCAGTCGGGCGTTACCCTTTGAATTACCCTACCTGTCTTGCATCGGTTCACCAGCACGCTAGCTCCTCTACCAGCACAAATTTAGTTATATGTGTGTGAACCTAGGACGCCAGCTTGCTCAATGCGTCCACTCTCGTGTTCAGTGACCTCAGGACCCTGGTAATGTCAAATTTCTCAAACTCAACCACCAAAATACTTGGCTACCAACATCGAGTCCACATAAGCCTGCAACTTCTTCGCTCCCAGCTTTCGGCTATCTCCATACCCGCAATCAACGCCTCATATTCTACTTCTTAAGGCTTAGTCTACATACAGCTTCTACATGCCTGTCCCCATCTGCTCATCTTGGCGTAGAAGGTTGATAGCCTGGGCATCTCCTTCCACTACTTTCATCCTTCCTTCCTTGGGCATCTCTGCTAGAAAGTCTGCCATTATCTACCTCTTTATTGCTTTCCTCGAGAAATATTCAATGGCATGCTCTCCCAGCTTGATTACCCACTTTACCAATCTCCCTGAGCCTTCTGGTTTGGTCAGTATTACCTTCAGCGACTGATTCATCAAACCATCATAGGATGAACCTGAAAGTACTGCCTGAGCCTCGTTGCCACATGAATTAGAGGAAAGCTTCTCCAGATTTGTGTATCTCCGCTATGGCTCTTGCAGGGCTTATCTCACAAAGTACACAGGTCGTTGAACTTTGTTCACCTCCCTGACTAGTGCGCCGCCGACTGCTTTTTTGCCTGCTGCTACATTCAAATACAGATTTTCCTCTTTTTTGGGCTGGTCAGGGTCAGAAGGTCCTTCAGATAGGCCTTCAATTCCTCAAATGCTTTCTCCTGCAGTTTTCCCCACTGCACCATTCCTTTCTTGTCCACATACCCCTTCAATGTTTTGAAGAAAGGAATTGCTCACTCTGCTCTTCGAGATAAAATGATTCATTGTTGTCAACTTCTCATTCAGGCACTGCACCTCCTTGACCATGTTCGGTGACTTCATTTCCAAAATTGCCTTTATCTTCTTGGGGTTTTCCTGCAGCCCTTTATTCGACACCATGTGTCATAGGAATTTTCCTACCCCTACTCCAAACTGGCATTTGGCTGGGATCAGTTTCATCTCGCTCTCCCTCAATTGCATCATGGTTTCCCTGACATTCTTCACAGAGGTCTCATACTGACTTCTCTTTATCACCATATCGTCCACATACACCTCCAAGTTCCTTTCGATCTGTTTCTGAAAAACTTTGTCCACCAGCCTTTGGTATGTGGCCCCGGTGTTCCTCAGGCCTAAAGGAATCATCCGGTAGCCAAAGGCTCTTTTCTCCGTAGTAAAAGCAGTTTTTTATACATAATTCTCTAGTATGGGGATCTGATGATATGTATTGTATGCATCGAGGAAACATTTAATTGGGTAGTTGGTAAGAGCGTATACTTTCTGGTCAATGACTGGTAGCAGGTAGCAATCTATAGGGCAGGCCTTGTTCAGGTATGTGTAGTCTACCTCCAGCTACAGTCTGTTTTTTCAAGAGTATAGGGTTATCCAGCCAGGTTGGGTAGGGAATATCTTTCAGGATCCCCGCTGCGACCAGCTGGTTCACCTCCATGTTTACTGCTTCACCTCCCTGTTTACTGCTTCATTTCTCCCCCTGCGAAGTATCCTCCATGTTTACTTGACCGTCTTGTAAGAAGGATCTGCTTTCAACTCGTGGCAGCCGACATCTTTTGGTACCCTTGTATGTTTTCATGTTTTAAGGCAAAGGCTCGCCTGTTCTCCTTCGGGACCTTTACCAGCTTGCTTTTCACTTCAGGCAGGAGAGATATTCCCACCTGTACTAACTAGTTTTCGTTCAGCTTTACCGTTTCTACTACTGTGCAAAGTTTTGACTAGTCATCCATACCTTCGATCATTTTGATAAGCTTTGCTTTGTTGGCCTGTCCTCCTTGGCTCCCATTTCCATCTTCTCGTGTTCTCTTCCTGAGCGCAATCATGTCGTATTCTCTAGCTCTCTGTTGGCTTTCTCTCACTGTAGATATTCCTCCTCCGGTTGGGAATTTCAACAGAAGGTGTAAGGTAGCCACTATGCCTTTAAGAAATGCTAACACTGGCCTGCTCAATATCAGGTTATATGGGTTGTTCGCCTTCACGACTATGAACTCTCCATGTCCATGGTCTTGATATTTTCACCTTCCCCCACCGTCACGGGGAGAATTATGGTTCCTTCTGGCCAATTTTTTCTGTCTGCACAGTCTTCCAGTGGGGTGTCAGTCAGTTCCAACTTCCTCCTGGTATTCTCATCCAACTTCTCAAATCAGTGCCAGTATATGATTTCCGAAGAGCTTCCACTGTCCACATATGCGCGATGAATCCTTTTATCCATCACCCTGACTGTTATCGCCATCGCATCTCCGCCAGCTGGCCTGTCCAGTATCGGATCGCTAGAGTCAAACGTTATTGCTTCGTTTGCTACTAGCTTCCTTTAATCCGGCATTAGCTGTGGTGTCTATCTGTAGCGTACCTTTTGCTGAGAATCAGTTTTTCCTCCAGCACTTTCGCTTATAATGACGTATATGTCTGTCACCGAGACCACTCTACCATCTTCCCAGGGGTTGTCCTCTCTCTGCCGCTTACCACGCTCCTCGCCTTTCTCAACCCTGGCCACCTCTTTTCGTTTATCCCACCTCCGTTCTCTGTCGGGGCTCCTTGTTCTGTCCCGACCATCCTGTTGTCTACGAGATCCTCCGTACTTGTTCTTAGTCTAATAGGTGACCTTGTGATAGTCATTTGCACTTTTTTCCAAGTGCACCAGCTCGCCACTCTGCACAACATCCTCAATATTATGCTTCAAATGAATGCAACCATTCGTGTCATGGTCATGGTCATCACGGTAATCACAGAAATGGGACTAATTTCTCTTGCTAAGCTTTTTCTTCATCCTGGGCGATACATCCAGTATGTCTTTCCCTGTGCACAGGGAAAAAATCTCCTTGAGCGTTTGATCAGTAGGGTGAAGACCTATTGAACCTATTTGCCATTTTTTGGGTGCCTGTTCGGGTAGCCCCAGCTTTCCTCGGCTTTTCTTCCAAGCTCTCCATGTCGACCTTCTGCTTATTGTGACCTCCTTACGTTTCCTTCCTTCTTTTGTCAGCTAGGTCTGCCCTGTTGAAGTTTCTAACTCTCCTCATCAGTTCGTTGATCATCTTTGGTGGGTCCAGGGTGAAGTCACTCAACCACAGCTCGTGCCTAAAAATGTTTATGTACGTGTCAATAAGGAACTAGCTGCTTCTCTCCTCTATCTGGTTTGCCTCATAATTGAACCACTCCTAGTATGGCGACAATGTCTCTGCTTGCTCTGCCTGATGGCTAGCAGCTCAGACCTCGTCTTTAGGAAATTTTTCCTCTACATGAAGCGGGTCAGAAACTTCTGCTCCAGTTGACTGAAGCTATCAATTGTCCCATCTTCCAGGTTTCTAAAACACACTCTGACCACTGCTATCAGGATGGTTGCAAATACTTTGCATCATGTGGTTTGCGGTATCGCAAAAGTGGCCATGTTGGTGAAGAATGTGTGCAAGTGATCCTCCGAGTCAACCTCACCATTATACTACCCCTGGTTCATTAGTATTTTTATCTTTGTATAAGCTATAAATAGTTGTATCCTCCTAGTGAATGGTGAGCCCCTGGTCTCCTTACTCGAGCCTTCTTCTTTCCTTTTTGGTGGGGCCTTTCCCCTGACATGTTCCTTACTTCTTTGGAGTGGTACATAACCCTATCTCCATTCGCGGTCTGTCATAGCCTCTCCACCCCTGGCCTGTTCCTTTCTTCCAAAGGAAGATTTGCTTTTATCCTTCCTTGCTCTACTTTGAACTGTCTATGACCCCCTCTCTCCTCAACTGGGTGCTTCACTGTCACCCTCATAGTCAGGGAAGAGCTCGGTTGGATGCAGATCGTGTCCTCTTCACTTCGCCTTGTCATTTTACCTGTCCTTCATTTCTTTCAACCTCTTCATCATCTCCTTCTAGGATGCCACTAGCGTTTGGAGGACCTCCAAGTTGTTCATAACCTTCTCTACCGTGTGAAATTGATGTCTCTCCCCCGTCGATGTCAGCGTCTGGGGAGACTCCTCCTCATACGTCAAGTCTTCCATTATCACTGATTGTATGATTTCCTGGTATCCGTGCCTCCATTTTCTCCAAGCTGCGTGGATACTAAAAGTTAATGTGATCTCCACGGACGCCGCCAATGTTCATACCAGAATTTGTAGTATGCTTACGAGTAATCCACATTAGTCCAATATGCACTTGAACCTACAAAATAGGCAGACTGAGGTCAATCAGGAAGGCGTAGAGTCGTGCCTACTCCGACGCTCAAGTTAGCCATTATTTCCATGTAGAAGCGTATCAAGGTGAATGGTAATCTGATAGTAAATCTTACCTTAGTTTCTGATTATTCTCATCGTTATATGGTGTTTGGTAGTTAATGGGACTGGAGATGTCCCATCAAGCTCACCAAACCCCCTTGCTTGCCGCTACTGCACCCCTGGGCCTAAAGGCATCTTGGGTCCTTTCCTTGTAACTAGGCCATCAAGCCCATACGTTATTAGTCAGTAAGCGTCAATTCAAAATACCGTAAGACCGATTGAAAAAAGTTGGACATGGGGAAATGGAGGCCACACGACTCTTGGGTTTCAAGGTAGACAGTCGTCATCCCCTCAGGGACGTTCAACGGTCTGATCATTCTAAGAGAGGACTACACATTTCTTGAGATTCTTTACTTTTTTCCCCTGGGCGACAAACATCACTACACACCACTGGCTAATGGTGGCGTGCTCCATTTTTGGGGTGTCGCAATAAGAGCTAGACTTGAGAGGTCCTACAGTGCTAACCATGATAGAGTAGAAAAAGAAAGGAGAGAAAAAAAGAACAACGATCAAGGGGTAGCGAAATACTTGAAGGCGCGAAGGAAAGCTAAAGGAAAAGAGAGAGAAGAGGAGAGCGTTGGAAGGAGCAATGAAGAAGGAAAGGAAATAAATAGGTGAAATTAAACTCCAGGACCAAGGTGCATTTTAGGGAAAATCAAGAGACGCGATGCCAAAAATGGAAAAAGGAATACAACTACTCGAATAGTAGATGCCCAAGTCTCAGGAACGAGTGATTTTTTGAATTCCAGTCAGCCACAGTTCCCCCCCCCCAAAAGATAATCGAACTGACAGACTGGATTATATAGCCTCCCGGCCTGCGCCAGGTCAATGCAAGGAATCGGGCTAGGCGGACTTAATGAGATATGGGCCAATTGGCCCAATAAGCGAAGAAGGCCCGTCCAGTCCAACTCTATTTTTGACAGGTGTACGTGGGTCTGGCAATGGGGAACCAACGGACAAGAGCTGATGTGACTAACGTTGTCCTATCAAGCCACCAACTTATATACCTGGGGATGCAACTTGGAAAAGGTATGATCACTTACCCAACTTCCCAAACGCGCTTGATAGAAACCCTAGAACGACTCTCTCAACTGACTTGATCGTCGGAGAAGGCATGGCCCTGCGCCTGCCTGCCTGACCCTTGTCTCTCTGTCTTGTGGGTTTTCTGTCCGTAGAAAGGAGCTTGGACTGTGATCTAAACCATTGCCAAAATCAAACTTAATTGGTATTTATGGCTCGTAAAGATTCCTATCTATGGAAAAATAAGAGCACTCTCATGCAAGACTCATACTACAAAACATTAATAATCTGATAGTATTAAAGGATTTAAAATAAAAAATTCTATGTGGCTTGATTGATAATGTGTTTTTGTTACATTTGAAAGAAGATCTCTGAAGCCATTATTTTTTAATCTACAGCCACTGATAGAATATAATTATCCACTTCTCCAGTCGAGAAGAAGAAGTCAGTCAGTTTTTTCTCTCACTAAAAAGTTTAGAGTGAGAGCAAGAAGTGGTAGTTGTTCAATGTATTATGTTCATTGTTCTAACTCTAACTCTTGAACCTTCAAATCAAATCTATCTTCATCATATCCTTAAAATATTTGGAGTAAAGGCGTAAGTGAATCAAATCTTTGTTAGATTATCTTTAAATTAGGGAAACATTTACACGGTGGGCAGAGAGGTTATTGGCCTTAGACAGGGTTAAAAGCCTCTCTTCGTCCTGGGCCCAGGCTCATCTTTGTTTTTTTCTTTGATTTCTAGTTGGGCCTAAGAAAAATATCAGAAAGTGGATTTTGGATTTGGTCAGCTTGAAAGAAAAAAAGGGTGAAAAGTTGCTTTGGATATCCACACCTTTTGTCCAGTTGCAAATTCCCAATGTCGGCTAGGCGTAGTAACCCAAGAATTTTGCAGGTTTCCATACAACATCTCTGCATTTTCCATCTATCTTGGTTACGGACAAAAGGTTAAAAAATTAAAGTTTCAAGTTGCTGGCATTCAAGTTGGTCTGGGTATTAATTTGGGTACTTGTTCAAGGAAGATTTCAGCTAATTAAGTAAGAGTGAGTCATTAAGTAGCGGTTCTACTTCAAAGGGTAGTAATAGCAGTTTTAGTTGAGTTGAATGAGAGGACCAATAAGAAAATTTTATAAAGTAATAGTGGAAGAATGAAGAGGAGGAAATATGTGGTAGCTGCAGTGATGATGAACAGTAATCATTGACACACAACCCAAGACAGCCTCATGCAACTTCTTGACACCTGTGCATGGAGAAAGAGAAGGAGAATGTCAAAGGTTTTTCTCACCTGAAAATACTTTGAAACAAGAAATGGTGCAATTTAATGGTTTCAAATGATACGCCAAATTAATAAAATGTAGTGTGCTCGTCTTTATAAGAAAGAACCTACAACAATAAATAGAGCAAGATAGTTCAATCTCTCCAAGCTGAAGAAAGAGATAAAACTGCAATCCTCTGCAAAATCCAAAAATTTTGTTCTTTCCCTGAAAAAGAAACACACCCCTTCCAGTTCCAAGATGAGTGTGTTTTCTGCCAAATTTTTATCCCAATGGCTCGTCGGATGGCATTCACGTTCCAAATCATACGTTTTCTAACCAAGGAGGTAGCTTTGATGATTGTATAAACCTTTCAGACCCAGTTTTTGGTGCTGCGGACCAAGTTGCCAGGAGAAGTTGAAGAATCATAATCTCATAGGAACACATCATGTTTCATGATCCCAACCTGCATTTTTGTTTGCTAGGGTATTGGATTGATGATCGTGATTTCTCTAATCGTAAATTCAACCAGTACTCTCAGCAAAACTGGGGTCCGAGAGCATGGATAGTGCATATACACTATAAATTTCTAGTCATTGGTTTCGAGACTAAAGTTGAAATGTTAGCCATACTCAAAACTGGCCCTTACATAGTTGATGAAGGTTTATTATGTCTCAAGCGGTATGAGGAAGTTTATCCCTTGGCAAGTCTTCAAGTAACAAAGATTCTGGTTTGGATAAGGTTGTATAACCTTCAAATGGTCATGCTCAATAATATTGTCGGAGATGATTTGGAAGGAATGATCGGAGATGAGAAAAGGGTCAACACCAACTTCAGGGCGATATTAATGCTAAATATCTTAAGGCAAGAGTATAGATTGACCCTACTCAGTCATCGCTTCCAGTTTTTTATCTCCAAGGCTGGGATGACCATCAATACTGGATTGCATGTGCTTATGAGATGATCATCAAGTATTGTAAGAGATGTGGGGTGATAGGTCATCCAGCCTCAATATGCAACTTTGTGGATGATGATGAGTTGGAGACCTTTGTTAACAATGCAGTGCTGAATCACTTTGCTTAAAGAGGCTTGGATGTTATTTATGGTATCTCAGTGGAGATGTTTTCGGATGCTATGAGAGTGAATGCATTTAGAATGGAGGATCTAAACTCTAAAATGCCAACAAAATTCGTCGATGATTACTAGAATAGTTTTCCACTCTCAGGCTAATTATATTGTCAATGGTTTCAAATGCGTTATTATTATGGATGAAGGTTACCTCTATTAAGGTATAGATCTGCAATCTCCACCAGTGGCCACCATGACATCAGTTTATCACACCCCCGGGTTTCATACTACAGTCATCAGGTCCAATAGTAAATACTAATGGAGGTGGTAATTATAATTTCTTTGTGGGTGAATCATCTGCCCAAGGTGCTTTACGAGGTAACAAGGAGTTCATGCAGATGCATTCTCATGATCAAAATCAGGAGGCCCAGGAGCAAAACTTTTTGGATCTCTTCATGAACTTATTTGGTTCTCAGAGTCCTGTACAAAAGGAACAGATGCAGCAATCAGATCTACCTTATGTACCTTAGGTACTTAATCAAGATGACCCTAATATTTTTATGATTGATTCTGTTCCTCCTTTCGTTATAGAGGACATGTAGCAAGAAAGGATTATGGATCAAGATGACCCTATTATGGAAGATACTCAGTTTCTTCCGAAAGCCCAGGTGTCACAATATTTTGTTGATATAATTCAGGAACTATTTAATGAAGACTTTCAAACAATATCCCAGCCAGTTTTCGAAGAACATGTCTTCCAGGTTGAAAACCAGCTAAGGCTGGAACTTAACCAAGCCTCCGTTCAGCAGCAAGAGCCAGTGGAGGTTTTTTCATCCAACAACAACAATAATAACTCTCCTATGCTTTAGCAAGAAGAGAATCCGGATGCTGTGGGGGAACTTAGTATTCCGCAAGATGTGCCACTGATTACTGTTCCTTCAGAAAATTCCCCAACTACTGTCACTTGGGCCTTCAAAATAAATATGGATTAGTAGGCATCCATTAAGGATCAAAGTGCTAAATACAAGAAAATAATGAGAGAGGAAAGAAAGAGAAATCTGGGGATTTTGGAGTAAGACTCAAAGAGATCTAAGAAGTGCAGGTTTTAGTTTAAGGAGTTTCCAACCACAAGAGAAAGGCCAATGTTTCTAGCTCAAAAAAATCAAAAGGAATAATGGGCTCAATTCAAAGTTAGAGGTCTCAAAAACTTTAAGAGGGGCAAGCCTGAACCTACTTAGAAAGAAGACAGAGATATGAATGAAGCTCCAGTCAAGAAGGTCAAGGTTTCTGAGAATCTATCTGTTGATAAAGATGTCTTTGAACTCTCAGATGAAGAACAACTACATGTCATAGCAAATTTGCTAGTGGAGTCTCCTGTGGGTTAGCTGGTGGCTGTCCAAAATTAGCCAGCGCAACAAACGTGAAAGTTCTCTCATGGAATTGCAAGGGCTTCAGCCGTACCCCTGCCCAGAACCTAAACTGGCTGGTGAAGAAGTTTCAGGTAGATATCATCTTTCTGATGGAAACAAAGTCTCCAAGTACAGTGTTGAACAAATGAATGGTTGGTTCTTTTTACGTCTGCCTTTTGTATGGATCTTGTAGGCCTATGAGGAGGTTTAGCTATTTTGTGGGGTGATCATATAAACCTCAAAAATTATCTGAATCCAAGAATGTAATAGTGTCTAAGATTTTAGATCACCAGGTGCAAAATCTGGCTTTGGCCATTTCAGATCACATCCTCATCCAATTAGATACTAATCCTGTAATTAGTAGAATGGCAAGGCCAAAAGGTATGAATCCTTTTGGGCCAAAGATCTTGCAGTTCATAATATTGTCAATAAGATTTGGAATCTAGCAAGGCTAAGCTTTCAACTAGAAGTGGTGTTGGATTGTTCTATGGCATTCTCGGCTTGGCTCCAAGTCACTATGAATCACCTGCAGAATTGGCATAAGTTTTCTTATGGTAATCTGGATAATAGAATTAAGATTCTGGAAGCTAAGATGATGGAGTTAATTGGTTATGGTGACAAAGAGGATGGTATTACAAAGGAACTTGTCAAATTATGGATTTCCAGAATGAGTATTGGAGGCAAAGAGCTAAGATAAACTTAAACAAGTTAGGTGATTCAAAGACAAATTATTTCCATAAGTGGGCATCCAGAAAACCAAGATCTTCCAGGGTATTGGAAATCGGAAGAGAGGATGGATCCTGGTTAACTTCTCGGATTCAAATATCTCAAAAGTTTCATAACCAATTGAAACAGATTTATGTTAATCAGGAAATCTATCCAGTTATGAAGGATTATCATTATTATCAAGAACAACTTCTTAGTAAGATCCAGATTGCATTGACAGAAGAGCAAAAGCAAATACTTGATCAACCTTTCTCAAAATCATAACTATGGGAAGCTATTTTAAGTATGAAACCATGGTCATCACCCGGATTGGATGGATTCCCTCCAGGTTTTTACCATAAACACTTGCCAAGCATTGAGTCCCACTTATTTGAGTGTGTTCAAGCTTTCTAAGAAGGTTAGCTACTCAACAGGGGATGGAATCAAACCAAGATCATCTTTATTCCCAAAACAAAAATAATCCAACCAAAGTCAAAGATTTCAGGCCAATCAGTTTATGCAAGACACAGTACAAAATATTGACTAAGTTGTTGCATATAAGCTAAAGAAAGTTATTCATCGTCTGATTGCTGAAAATCACAACGGATTTGTTCCAGGGAGAATTATTAGTGAAAGTATGTAAATGGCTTGTGAACTAATTTACTACATTAATTAATAGTAAGAAGACAGGTAAGAAATCTTATTCGACTTTAAAGTTATACATGAACAAGGTATGCGATAGGATTTCTTAGACTTTTCTGGAAGCATTTTTGGTCAAAATGAATTTCTCTAACAGATGGATTCACATGATCATGTAATGCGTTTCAACGGTTTCGTACATTACTTATGTGAATGGAGATTTATCTCAGGAATTCCATCCAATTAGAGGCTCGAGACAAGGCTTTACATTGTCCCCATATTTTTTATTCTATGCCAACAAGTGTTGTCTGCAGCCCTCGATAGTCCATCACAGTTTAGTTCATGTTGGGGTATATCAGTTGCAAGATCGGGTAGTAAAGTGTCACACCTAATGTATGCTTATGATTGCTTAATATTCATTCAAAATAATCAGAATTTGATAAGTGACCTTGCACAAAAGCTTGATTCATATGCTAGGTTTTCTGGTCAGCGTATAAGCTTTGTAAAGTTTTCATTCTTCTTTAGCCCGAACACTCCTCAATGGTGGCAGACATGGGCTATGCATGCACTTAATATACATGGGAGAGATCTTCCAGATAAATATCTCGGTGCAAACATTTTACCACTCAGGAAGAGGGCACAAATGTTTTAAAATCTGGTAACCAGATGTAAGAGGAAGATTGCAAAATGGAAAGATGAAGGCTTGTCCATTAATGGTAGGATTACATTGACAAAGACAGCTCTGCAATCAGTTTCTAACTACACAATGTCCATTTTCCAGCTGCCAAAAACCATTTGCAACAAACTAAATGTTGTAACTCATCAGTTTATTTAGAGTGGTTAGCTGGAAAAGAGAAGTGTGAATGATAAATTCCCCTTGGCTAGGGTTTTGATTATTGAGAGAATAAATAGAGTACATAAAAGATATGAAAGTAAATATCTAAACCCTAGTCTAGTCTCTAGAATCATCTATTCTAACACCCCCCTCAAGCGAAGCGTCGGATGCGCAGAGACGCAAAGTTTGGACCTGAAAAATTCAAACAAGGGATGAGACAATCCTTTTGTGAAAATGTCTGCAAGCTGAAGTGACGTGGGAACATGGTGGAGACGAAGCTTGCCTGAAGAAACCAACTCACGAACAAAGTGATAATCAATGTCAATGTGTTTCGCCCGCTTGTGCGCCACAGGATTTTGAGCTAAAAAGATGGCACTGTTGTTATCACAAAGCAGAAGTGGGCGCCTCGCGCCTCGCGACTGACATGATTGTTGAAGGAATATGGCACTCAAAAGCAATAAAGGCTGTCACACAATAAAAAACAAGAGGTCCTGGGAGCAAAGAAAGCCGCGCCTCGCGCGGATATGCAAAGCCTAGCGCGTGGCTTCACGCGCGCAGAAGGCTGGTGCGCCTGAGGTGCGTGGGCGCGTGTATTCACGCGCGCAAAGGGCAGTCGCGTCTGAGGTGCACGGGCGCGTGTATTCACGAACGCAGAGGCAGGCGCGTAGATCGCACGCGCCAGAAGAATGTCCGATCGGGGAAGATGCCGTCGGAGGAGCGGGGACGGCGGCGTTGTCGGAGCACAGCGGAGTGGAAATGCGGAGATGACGAGCACGGCGAGGGAGCAAGATTTTGCGACGGAGCTTTGAGCTCTGCACGGCTTCCTGCCGAATCAACGGAGCTCCCGCCGGAAGGAGAGTTCTCGCCGGAAGAGGAGCAGTCCAACGGTTGTAATGGCTCTTGGAGCAGCGGCTGAGCTCTTGGAGCAGCGGCGGCGAAGGGAGTTCAACAAGTCCGGTGATTTGAGAGGAGAAAACATCAACGGCGGCAACAAGTCCGGTGGCGGCGCTGCTAGCAAAAGGACAAACACCGGCGGTGGTTTGAGAGGAGGAGCGGGGAAAGGAGAGAGCAGGATACTCTACGCTCTGATACCATGTGAAGGATAAATTCCCATTGACTAGAGTTTAGATTATTGAGAGAATAAATAGAGTACATAAAGGATATGAAAGTAAATATCTAAACCCTAGTTTAGTTTCTAGAATCATCTATTCTAACAGCGACCACATACGCCTCTACTGCCACCGCGTTCGCGTTCACGTTCGCGTGCTGAGACATATGAGGTGAATAAATTTTATTTGGAATTTCGATTTCGTGCAGATGTTGTTCTGATTATTTATGCTGGGATTTAGGCTTCAATTTATGGGTTCATTGCTTTAGTTTTTATGAATAAGTTATTCTAAAAAACTGGGTTGATCTTCTATATCTTCTTCCCCATCCGTGTTTGTGTTTTCTAGGTGATCTTTGCTGGAGAAAAAGTTGGTGATGGCATTGGTAGGACAAGAAAGAGAGCACGGTGTAATGCTGCAGATGCGTCCCTTGAGCATTTGGCTGGTACGTTGGAAAATTCTTCTTTTTTTTGTAAATTTTGGAAAGAATTATCTACAGACCGACAACCAAATAAATTAAGTTTAGCCAAAACATTGAATGAATAATGAAAAAGAAAGAGTACCATTTTTTGGCTTCTTTTTGTTAACTTGGTTTTTGATTTTTCATTAAACTGCAATCCATGCAGTCATCACATTTGTTTCTTTCACCTGCAATATATACTAAGAGCTCCACATTGCTACTAAGAGCATCATACTATCATTTGAAGAGTGAAAATGTTATTAAGAAGTGCTTGAGAATAAATCTCATCTCTATCTCTCGTTTGTTGATGAGTTGAAGGAAGTGTTGGTACCTTCTAATTACATTTGACATGATTAATTAGCTTGAAAAGAACCCCCTCTTGCAGATTGGATGATTCTAGTTTCCCAGGTATGTTTTACTGGAGGGAGCTTTCAAAGCGAAGGTAATTATTACAGTGCCAATTACTTGTGAATTTGCAGTAGATAGAGGGCTCTTTGATTGTATGATGTATCCATATGTTGTGGTGATTAATTTTTGCACTTGGCCTCTGGTCTTGTTGTTCTGAACCAAATGCTTTAGCCATAACTCTCACTTCTAATTTAAATCAATTAGAATAAATCTAAACTTGTTACTTTTTTTTAGTATTGGGGTATTGGTTTTCTTGTCTAAGTTCACTAGTTAGAATTGAAGGAAAGCATCCACCCTGCTTGCGAATCTGCTCAAACAATGTTTTGATTTAGATACACTTGTCTTTTTTTTTATATAGCTTTGATAGAATCTTTGCACTACATACATTATTTTGTTGAAAAATATTTCGATGCAATAAATGATGAGAGGGAACCACTTCATGTGTATAATGAGAATGTATGTGTGATCTCTTGTGGTGCTTAAAATAATGGGAGCATACATATGATCTATAATAGTATTTATTTTTGAATTGATATTCCTTTGGTGGTTCTGTTGCAGCTTGACTCGTGTTGAAGAACTAAGGCTACCTACCATGGGAATGACTAAACAGAACAAAGGATTGGCTAGTGCTACTTCTAAAGATGTGAAAGTGTTTAGGGTTGCTTCCTGTTGAAAACTAAGCAATACAACAGATTCTTAGTTAATTGTTAATGATTTAATGTGTAGTATTAGTATTAAATGTAATTAAATATGATTTTAGCTTTGGTATACCATTTATGTTGAGGATGACTTTCTTTCTTTATTTATATTTGGTTATTATTTTTAAATGAAAAAATTATTTTCAGCATGTTCACCATCGTTTAAATGTTATGACCAAGTTTCAGAATTAAAATTTGGTCACTGACGGTCTCAGTCGGTGACCATTTTTTTTAAATAAAAAAAACGGGAACTTTTTGTCACTAAATACTTAAAAGGGATTGGACTGAAATTAACTTTGTGACTAATTCGGTGACTAGTACTATTGGTCAT
Source organism: Rubia tinctorum (assembly GCA_032355605.1). Taxonomy (NCBI): domain Eukaryota; kingdom Viridiplantae; phylum Streptophyta; class Magnoliopsida; order Gentianales; family Rubiaceae; genus Rubia; species Rubia tinctorum. Next base: position 1,934 of record JAULKM010116749.1, on the reverse strand, counting down.
CAAATTTTAGTGACTAAACATTATTTGTCATCAATTCTTTAGTGACTAGAAATAATTGGTCATTATTTTTGTAGCGACTACAAATTAATAATTATTAGTGTTTAAATGTTTTAGTGACTAAAAGTTATTGGTCATTAAATATTTCAGTGACGAAATCATTTGTCACTGAAACTTCTTTTGGCGATTTATTTTGGTCATCATCACAACAAGTTAGTGACCGTTTCTGGTTTATTAGTGACTATTTTATTGACGGATACATTTCATCACCAATATTTATAACCAAAAATACTTGGTCATTAAAACCAGTCGCCGTGACCAACTGGAAAAAGTCGTCACCGAGACTTTTTGTGACGCAGATAATGTGACCAACCGGTAACGATCCGATTTTGGTCATCAAAAGTCATTAGTAAATTTTTGACATTTAGTGACCAGAATCAGTCTGTCACTGAATGCATTTTCTCTTGTAGTGTGGCGTCGGTGGTGAGACATATTGCGATGGCGTTGCAGTGCAAGCTTGGCGTCGGCGGTTAGTTCAGAGGAACGGGAAATGGGAAAGACAAAGAAGAATGAAATGAAGGAGGCGAAGACGCAAATCGGAGAGGGTGAAATAGATACAAGATTGGGAGATTTGAAAAGGTCAAAACGGACATTTTTCATTTTACTCAAAACTGGCACGTGATGACAAATTAAGCATTTGTTTTAAAGAAAAATATATATTAAATTTGCGGAGGAATGCAAGAATCTAATGCCAGTATATGCTATGCGATATTCTGGTGATATATGTTCCGGTCCAGAAACAAAAGAAGAATAAATTTTCTTCGCCATTTCCCCTTCAGAAAAACCAAATTTATATATTTTGTCTACCTTGAACAGGAGGATGCAGTATATATTAAAGTATCTTTCAAAATACTACTCCATCTGTCTCATCTCAATTAGCACACCTACTATTTGACATTATTCTCTATCAAACTTTAATTGCATATTTAAATAGATATATAAACAATAATATTATTATATGCAATCGATATTGCTGGGTTCGTCATAATAAGTAGTTTCTCAAAAGTAAATTTTTATTTATCTTCATGTTATATGGAGCTAAATATATTAAAGGTTAAATAATTTTTTTTGATGATTGTGGAAAAGATTATGTAAAATTTGACCGAGTATCACAGCCGTTTTAATCGAACGTTTTCCTAGTGTACAAGCAATTAGAAGCAGGAGTCGGTAACCCTTTGCTATTTTTCCAAGTGGTAGTTTTGCGAGATAGCGTCGTTTAGTCGATACGTCAGTTCAACTGGACGTCATTGCCAACGTTTATTTTCGTCTCTTATCATTTGTTATGGTAACCTTTTCATTTTCCAGTCGACAATTCCTAATTTCCTAGCCATGTCCAATAATAAGAAAAGACTAAATTATTTATTTGGGTCCCAACATATATTTGAATATCTTGTTTGGTCCTCACTCCCAATACTGTCCCTATTCGGCCCTTAACATTTTGAAAATAATTTGTTTGGGCCCCAAGGTGGTTTTCAATGTGGTTTTGGGACCAAAAGATGGCATAAAATCATATGTTAGGGACAAAAAAATAATTTAGTCGACCCAAAACCACCTTGAAAATCACATTGGGGCACAAAAAAATTATTTTCAAAATGTTAAGAGCCGAATAGGTGCAGTATTGGGAGTGAGCACCAAAAGATGGTATTCAAATATATGTTGGGACCAAATAAACAATTTAGTCATAAGAAAACAAAGCATTAATAGAAAGATTCTAGATCCTTATATATCCGAGAATTTTTATTAAAAAGGGGGAAAATAAAATTTGCGGTGAGTATAACTTGTAAGTAGGGTTGGTACGCGGTCCCTGAATGCGCCACGTACAGTATTACTATTAGCCAAAAAATGATAAACTAGGCAACAAGTCAACAACAATGGTC
>JAULKM010116748.1:0-38808 GCA_032355605.1 Rubia tinctorum | reverse complement strand
TTGCTCCCAAGGTTATGTTTAGCTACTAGAGTTCATACTAATTAACAAAAGGAAATCAAACATGAATTCAAGAAGGACTAAGGTAGAAAATGGAAGAAACTAGGGTTTTTTTCGCTTTGAAATCGGGGAGAAGGAATTGGAGAAGAAAGATAAAAGTGATGAGTATTTATAGTACAAAAATCCCAAAAAATAAGTCTGGGCAGATGGTCATCGCGAGTAATCTACCCTCAAGTGACTTCTTCTGTTTGGTCTTCTTGTAGTCTCCTCTTCCTTTCTTCGAATCTTCAAAAGTCTTCATGGTCTTCAAAATGGAGTCTTCAAGGTCTTTAAATCTTCAACAATTACCTCGTCTCATGGAACTCTTATTACAAGTGACAAAACAATAAAATCGCTCCTAACTCTAGTAATAGGATTTCAAGGTAAAATAGAGTATCTAAAGCATGAAAGGCTACCAAAATGAGTACAAAATATCCCAAAATAACTATATAAAATTGACACATTACAAACACACAATCATTGAATTTTGCACTTTGAATAAGAGGCAAATTGGCCATGTGGTTAGACATGTCTGGGTTGATAATGGTACAGAATTTATACCTTTGAGATCCTACTTTTCTGAATCTAGGATTATTTTTGAGACATCCATGGTCGATACCCCACAACAGAATGGTTGTGTAGAGCGTAAGCATTGTCATTTGTTTAATGCGGCTTGTGTTTTGCGTTTTCAAGCTAATCTGCCGGTTGAGTTCCCGGGAGAATGTGTACTTACTGCTGCTATTTTGATCAATCAAACACCCATGAAGCAACTCGATAGGCGTACACCGTTTGGATTGCTTTATGGACATTCTCCAAATTACAAAGTATTTGGTTGTTTTTGCCTTGGCGCCTACGTTCCCCAATTCCATGATAAATTTGCTCCAAGAAGTCGCCATTGTCTGTTTCATGGTTACCCTGCCAGAAAGAAAGGTTACCTTCTTTTGGACTCGGAAACCCAGACTTTCTTTAATAGTCGGGATGCTGATTTTTATGAAGACCAATTTTCTTATTCCGTCACCCCGAACTTCTCTCCACCGTCGACCAACTCATCGTTGTTGTCGGTCACCGTTGATCCACCACCAATCCTTGTTATGCCACCGGTTACCATACCACCGCAGGCCACCAGACAAACACTGGCCTGCTCTTCTCCGCCACTGGCCGCCGACCCATCACCGGCTGTACCCGCGCCAGACGCACCACCGCCGGCTATTCACGTGCCGCCGTGGACTGTTTTCACCCTCGACGCATCGCCGTCCACCGCTGCCACTGTGCTACCGGTAGGGACACTGACCGTATTGTCGCCCAGCTCTCCAGCTTCTCCTCCCTCCAACTTATCTCAACCGCCTGGCTTGCCGGAAATTAATTTGGTTCCTCCACCTCCGGCCGAGCTCCTACTTATCTGCAAGATTATGTCATCTCTGTTGTTGACATTAATAACTCCCCCAGTGTTACAACCACATCTACGACATCACATACCTCTGGTGTTCTCTATCCTTTAATTGATTTTGTAAACTGTGATAAATTTTCTAGTACACATTCTAGATTTTTGGGTGCAGTAACTTCTAATGCAGATTCCACCACTTACTCTAAGGTTTCCCAGTATGCTCATTGGCGTGATGCAATGGCTGATGAGATTAATGCACTTGAGCAGAATCAGACTTGGACTTTGTCTTCACTACCTCTGCATAAGACTACCATTGGATGCAAATGGGTGTACCGTACCAAGTTCAAATATGATAGTTCCATTGAGTGTCACAAAGCTTGTTTGGTGGTTCTTGGAAATCGAAAGAAAGAAGGTATTGGCTATACTATAACATTTGCTACTGTTGCGAAGATGAGTTCGGTTCGTCTATTTCTATCAGTTGCAATCATTCGTGGTTGGGAACTTCACAATATAGATGTGCATAATGCTTTACGTCATGGTGATTTATATGAGGAGGTGTACATGCGACCTCCATCAGGCTATCATGTGCCTCCTGATCAAGTTTTTGGCTTTAGAAATCTCTTTATGAGGTTCGCTAGGCTCCTAGAAATTGGTTTGTGAAGTTGGCTCAGGCTTTATGTGCATTTGATTTTGTTCAGAGTAAGGTAGATTAATCTTTATTTTATTTTACCCATGGTTCGATTTCCTTGCATGTCCTTGTCTATGTCGACGATTTGGTCATTACTGATAGTTCTTCATCGCTCATCTCTGAATTAAAGAAATACTTGAGTTCTTGTTTTAATATGAAGGATCTTGGTACACTTAAGTATTTATTGGGTATAGAGATTGCTAGAAGACCAGATGGGATGTTTCTTTCACAAAGGAAATATGCCATGGCTATTTTAGCTGACACAGGTTTGTCGGCTTCTAAACCGACTGACTTTCCTATGGAGAAACAACATGATCTTTCGAAAGTTGAAGGACCTCTTTATGATAACCCTGAGCAGTGCCAGCGATTGGTGGGCTGCCTCATTTACCTCACAATTACATATCCTGAGCTTAGTTATTTTGTTCATACGCTTGCTCGGTTTATAAAGTCTCCTTGTGTTCCTCACTGGAAAGCTGCAATACGTGTTCTTCACTACCTGAAGAGTCATCCTGGTCAATGTTTATTTCTCTCTTCACGTAGTTCATTACAATTGACCGCTTATTGTGATTCTGATTGGGCTGCCTGCCCTATCACCCGCATATCATTATCTGGATACTTTGTGCCATTGGTGATTCTCAGGTTTCATGAAAGACCAAGAAATAACCTACAGTTTCTCGTTCTTTTGCTGAAGCGGAGTATCGTGATATGGCTGTTGCATGTTGTGAGTTGTTGTGGCTTAAGTCTTTTCTTCGGGAATTGGGTGCTGTGCAATCTACTCATATGCGACTGTTTTGTAACAGTCAATCTGCTCTCCACATTGCGGCTAATCCAGTGTTCCATGAGCATACGAAGCATATAGAGGTTGATTGTCATTTCGTTTGTGATCTTGTGAAGCCTGACACTATTGTTACTCATCATATTCGCACGACTGATTAACCTGCGGATTTGTTCACCAAGACTCTTGGGAGAAATCAGTTTCATTCTTTGCTTGGAAAGTTGGGTATTTCTGATCTCCATGCTCCAACTTGAGGTGGACTATTAAGGAATTGTAATATTATGTGAATATTACTTGTAATTGTAATTAGATTAGAATTCCTTTTCTAGTTGAGTTTAGGTCTTTTGTACTAATATATAATGTACCTAAGAGCATGAATACAAAAATACAATTATTACCCCATAAAATTTTCAATTGAGGATGAGAAACTTCTGGTGTAAATGAAATTCTAACTTACCTAAATCTAGTGCCAGAAATGTCAAACCCTAGGAGAGTGTATGACCAGTCAGAGGCAGGAGTGTGAAGTCATCTTCAATGCACTGATCATCATCCCCAATACATACAGCAACAAGACGCTTTGCACCTGAAGTGATAAATAGAACATAAGCAAAATATAGAATAGCAGGTATGAAGTTAATCATATCAAAGACCCGATGCACACACATAGAACTGCAAGAGTAAAACCATGTGATACATCTACATTTTCCCAAAGAAAATGATGCAGTGCACGTTCATTAACTCAAACAAATAAGCATAAATCCTTAAAACAATGAGGACATGATAATGCAAATAACCAAAGAAAGCTTCTTCTTCTTTTTTAGTGTCGAAATATTTAAAGTTAGAACAAACATTTTCCAAGTTATAGAAGTGTAGCAACGAGCACATGCATATTTGACAATTTTAGGTGACTTATATATTTTCTAAACAAGGATACTCCTTTCATTCCACGCACATGCTCCTCTAAAACATTAAAATTATGCAATTTCGTTACTTGTCATCTACATCAATACTCGTATTTAGAAAAATTATTTGGCAGATTGAATCTTTTATTGAAGAAATTTAATGAGTTTGCTGAACATATAAGCTTGTGATGCAGAACAATATGTACGACATCACGATCCAATCAGCCAAACACGCAAAATTGGAGATGTAGAACCAGAATACGCAGGTGCCGAGGGTGGCTCTCTTAATTTGAGCTTCTACTCGAGTGATATCGCTGACTCCTCATTTGCCGGAAGTATTTGTGGATCCCATAGAAGTTTGTGCCATGGTTCTCAGTGTTTGTAGCCCGTGGAAATTTGTCGGAAGGCAATGGTGGGGCAGAATGATGGTGTGGTAGGAGAACTGACCGCCCCCTCCCAACGTCGCTAACAAACTGCGGGAGATCTACTAAACCGAGGGGGGACCGTGATCAAAGATAAGAATTTGTATGTTACTCATGTTCCTACTACTATACTACCAAGAATGGTAGATAGCGGAAAGTACTTGGGTCATCAACAGAGATGTTAGGAATCTAGTAATCTACTAAACACAACCGTGGTCATGTCATCAATCCGACCACGTGTTAAGAATAAACAGTGTTGTGAAAATACTTATTTGGGAGGAAGGGGTTTCAACTATCAGCTACAAGCATGCAATCAACGGAATAAACTATATAAACAAACACTCGGGGAATATTTGCATAAAATGGTCAATGTTATTTCCATCATTGATTTCATTAAATATAAGAACTTAGCCTATTCTAGTGTTTGTGTCACGTGATGCAGGCAATAGTAAAAAATTTCCCCCATCTGTCACACAGAGGTGTGCATATAACATCTTCCATTAGCCTCGCTTCTGCAATTAGGGGAGTGCAACAATAGCTATGGCACATTACACAGGTCTATTTCTCCTCTGTGTGGTTAAATCTCGGGCGGAACACCACAAACGAACTACACCTAGGCCCACAAAGGCAAAGGAAGTAACCGTCTTATCGATTGCTTGTAGGATCAACAAAATAATCCTAGTTTTCTACCTACTCTATCTCCACCTGCAACTCTTCGGGCCTCTTTGGTCGGCTAACTAGATGCATGGTTGATTGTGACGATTAACAACGATAACCTTCGTGCCACGCCCGGTTCCAGACTATCGTCACCCCAAGCGCTTGCTGGTTTCTATAATCGGGGAGTAGCAATAGTGAATCAACATGAAAGTAGACTCGATTATGTGCCAACAAAGCGTGACAATCATGAAATTCACAAGAATATTAAGAACAAGCCAACATAATGATCACAAAACTCATAGAAATAGGTAGATCTAGAAATATCACAAAATAAACATTAATACATGAATACAAATATAGTCCCCAAGCTAAATCCCTACCCCCTAAGCATTGAACCCAAGTATTTCATTGGATTTAACACCTCTGGGCAAAAGAAAAGTAAAAAGATGAAAAGAAAAGAAATTAGAGAGAAGTGAGAGTGTTCTCTCTCTAGCCACCTACTAAGATCTAAATATGAGCTTAAACTTCAACACTAGTAGACATAGGTCCATGTATATAGTGGTAGAGAATTGGGCCTAAAAATAGGCCCAAAAGTGGCAAAAAACCTAGAAGCCGCCACTCACTCGTGCCGGCACGGGGCACCAGCTCTGGAATTGGCCGTGTCGGTCGTGCTGGTGCGTCCTCTGTCATCCGGCGAGGCCACCGTTCGGATCTTTGTTTTAAGCACCCCATCGGCTTGAACCTTTTTTTGCTCAGTACCTCGGTGCGCCCTTCATCAATCTTCACACCTTGTGGGCTGGTCTTGATATTTGTGACTTGAAACGGTGCGGGTCATGTAAAATGGAACGTCCCGCTCCCATACTTAGCCGATTTTGGAGTGAAAAAGGAAACCCCTCGTGTTGTATTTTGACACGGCCCATGCCAGGTGATACAGGTCGTGCCAAGGCCCCCTGACACAGGCTGTGATGCTTGGTGCGGGTTGTGCTAGGTTTTGGCTCGCGTCAGGCTTGTGTGACCCGCACAGGCTGTGGCTAGTTTGCTTGGTTAACTTCTTTGCTCCTCTACAGGTGAACCTTTCATTCGATTTGGGGGTTCTTGTAGTCGATTTTATAGTATTAAAGAAGAAAAATCTAATGGTGACACCCTCAAGTGCTAGTTCTTCTCGGAATTTGCCTTGAACTCCATGCAACGTCAAACAACGATCCCTCTGTTTCTCCTTTCGCCTTCTTCAACTCCGAATCTTCCTTTCTTAGTCCCAATTTCATCTACTACCACAATTAGGAGTCTGTGGCCTTAGGTCTTTTACCATCCTTCTGAATGACCTTCAAATATCTACTACCACCCTCACGGATGACCTTCCACCAAAGAAAATGAAAAAAAAGTACTCGCGAGCAACCTACTAATGAGATCAAAGAGGAAGATCTAGGCGCCTATGAATACAAAATGCAGGATTTAGACAAGAAACCCAATAATGTCCGTCTAAACCCTTTGTTGTTCAAACCTAACTAAAACTATCAATCAACCAAACATAAGATAATAATAATTGTGTTAAATGCATAAGTTAATGCATGCATAATGGTGCACATCAATCCCATCACACTTAAACCTTTATTGGTCCTCGAGTAAACAAAAATGAGAAAAGATCTAAGGGAAATATAGCATGCAAAGAGAAGTTAGCCAATATATTCAACTTAATCCCAAGCTACCCTAGTTCCCCCAAAGAAGTAAGAATCTCAAAACTCTCACACTCCCCGAAGTTTCTAAAATAACCAACCCATTCCCAAAATATTGTGAAGAAAATGGTAAGCATGAAAGATCAGTGTTTAACTAGCTTAATCCCCCAAAGAAACCGTCAAAGACAATCCAAGAGATGTTGATGAAGAAACAACCAAAGATTGCAAAAAGATGTTGAAGTTCCATTTCAAATTTCTCTCATTTTGTCTAGGTGCCCTTTCAGGTTTTCATCCCAGCATTTACACATGTTAAGCTTACCATCTTACCTTTTCCCACATGGCCTCTCATTTTTTGCTAGGTTTTCTAATCTAGCAGGGCCTGGCCTCTCATTTTTACAAAGGCCTTTAGACTTATCCGGGCTTTACTTCCCATATTTGCCTAAGTTTCCTTTCGGGTTTCCAACTTAGCCGGGTATATATATATATTTCTTTTTTTCTTTTTTTCAAATTTTTCAATTTTTTTGGGTAGCACAAAATGCCCCAAATTTGGGTTTCATACTAAAAAAGATAGTATAAAAGAAAGAATTTACACCACCAAAGTGTTCATCCCAAAACATCCCCCAACAAAGTGATAACCACCTATATATCACACCACCAAAGATTCTACCCACTTCCCAAAACCAACAAAAACCAAAAACACAAAGGAATCTCATATAGGAAACTCCTGAGTGTTTCACTACTCCCTCCCCCACACTTGAACTTTGCATTGTCCCCAGTGCAATGAATAAATAAAAATCATAAGTGGGGAAGACAAATGTAGTGATGCTCACTCATGTGACCCCAAAGGGTCCCTCCTCAAGTGCTGAGTCTCGTGCGTCTTCTTTCTCTCCTCTTGACACATCTCATACCTCTCAACAGGAATGACATCTTTGAAACCATCTAGCTTTGAAAGGTGAATTCTCTCAAGAACTTGCTCAATGGCCTCTTCTTGAGCATTCGACCTCTCCTATATGATGGCAAACTCTTCTTTCTTTTCCCGCTCAATGGAATCCAATATAGACCCCTCAAGTGTTCATAGTGTCCTCCATAGAACCTAGTCGTGTCCCAAAGTCATCCAACTGAAAGCTCATCCCACCTACTACTTCACTGATATCTCTCACAATCTTGGTAGAACTAACAACTTGCTCTCCGAAGATACGAAATTAATCAAGAATGTTTGCGAGTAAGTTAGTGCGGCTAGGAGACCCTCTAACTAAGATCTTGTTGTCATCCTCCTCGATGTCGATATCTAGGTTTGATAGGATTATGTAGAAATCCTTCTCGAATCAGGGGCTATGAAAAGGTACTCCAACATCGTAGTCTGATCGATAGTTGTGCGCTCTGGCTGGGTGATGACCATATATATCCATACAAAGAGATCCTCTGAAGTTGTGGTGGCCACCATCTCTACTTTCTCCAGTCTATCCATCGTGTACCGTCTCCCTGAACAACCCAAATTTGCCACTGCCAATGAAGAAGGAAACGAATGGCCCAAGTGTTGGGCTAAGAGTCCAACTATGCCTCCCATAGAAATCTTGCCACCTTTCTTATTTCCCATTGCAAGACACTCATCCACGAAGGCCGCAACCATGTTGGGGTAAAAGTTTCCCTCCGGGGTCATCGCCCAAATGACATAGACATCTGACCCCCGGCATTGGGAGATTTCCCCATGACAGAACACTTCCATAAACAACAGTCGCTAAACGTAACGCAATGCTGGATGGACGATTGTCGTGCTCTTGCAAAGGTGCGTCCTTTGTGTTCCCGATAGGATCCTCCAAAATTGCTCAATGAGAAAAGAAACCCTTGTTGGTGATTCTTCGGGATCTCCTTCCCGTACTTCCACCCAAACACTTGGGCGACATCCTAGTGTGACATAGTATACTCGGTGTCGTCCATGTGTAATTGGATGAGTCTCCTCCCCTCGTTGTCCTTCATTTGCTCCTAAGTCGCCAAGAATTCCAAAGTCCATCGAATATAGGTCTTCAAGTGCTTGTCCAGGAAACCATCTAGGCCTATCATACTAAGCAAGTACGTGACAGGCTCGAGTAGGCCCAAAGTTTCTTTGCAAGCAAAATTTGTTTCCATGATAGTCCGCTTTGGGAAATTTAGGTACCTCCACCTCCAGGACGCACCCTCAAAAATTTTGGTCAAACCCATGAATTCATCAATGACAAATGCGGGGTTGGGAGGTAGGGAAATTTCCGACTCCCGTCTCCCAACCTTGGTCGGCCTCTTCCCGACACTTTCCACTTTGGGGGCACCATATTCACAAGAAAAAATGGTAATACAAGGATAACCAAAGACTTGTATTAAGATTCATTCAAAAAAACATTCCTTCCTAAATATCCACAACATTTCAAATAATATTATCATGCTATTCAATCAAGAACCATTCTTTCTAAATGATCAATCCATGAAAAATAATAGCACTCCATCAAGAATCACCCCTCTTCTATCATCACATTCAATGAAGATTACAAAATCTAAGCACAAGGACCATACACCCACCCACAAAATTATTCAAAAAAACTCAAAAATTTCTCCCTAAAACAACTCTTAACATATTTCCAAGCACAAAACTCCTACACAAACCACCATCATGCTAAATAACGCAAGTAAACATGAAGCTCAATGGATTACCCGGAATTTCAAGCCAAGAGATGAAGAATCCACACAAGAAGAAGCAAAAATGCTAATTGTTGAGGAAAGTGGCCCAAAATTTTGAAATATCCCAAGGAGAGGTGAGAGTGAGTGTTCTTGAGAAATTTTAGTAAGCTAAATGGATCCTATGGGTGAGTTAATGTACTATGGATTATTATTTTCGGTAAAGAATGTGAATAAAAAAGAGGCACAAATGAGATAAGGACGACATTTTTGAAATTAGAGAGTGAGGGGGACAAAAATTACAATCAATTTATGCAAGAGGGAGGTGTTGGTGTACTATTTACAGAAACACTTGGGGGGAAAACAAAGATTTTGTTGAATTAATGAGCCACATGTTGTAGCTCAAAATTTGAATTTCCAAAAATCTGAATTTTGGGCCCAAAAATCGCAGCATATTAAGTTTGGCACCAAGCACCCCTCGTGTCAAACACCCAGCACGGGTCGTTCAAAGAGGAACGGATCGTGCCAGAATTCGGCACGAGGCCCCCTCGTGCCATATGGGTGTGGCACGAGGTTAGTGACTTCCCTCCCCTCCCCCCCCCCCCCTTTATCCCTTTCTTCGAAAATACTTTATCACCAAACAAATCCTATATAATTTCACTCAAAAAAGGGATTCGAACTCAAATTCATCAATAAGCAAGAGTTTCATCTCAAAAATCTTTGTCACATACTAAAATCATGCAAAATCTATCTACTAAAAGCATGTCAAGAACAGAGAAAGAAAGACCGCGTATATTTATTGTCGTCATCACAATCTATTCCTTTTTAATGCATTTTAATTGAAAGAACCTACCGTTGGGTCTTCGGAGTCGCCATCGGTAACTCCACCAACGATGACATCCTTGTTAATAGGTCTCCACAAGGAGTCATTCTTAACTTCAAGCGCTTTATTTTCCAAGGAGTTTGAATTTCCATTCATAGCCCAAACCAAATCCTTGGCTCTTTCCTTGGGTTTGGGAGGTGGTCGAGGGTGTGTTACGTCTTCACCACTTCCCAAATCCCGCTGCATATTAGTGAACATAGAAAAACAATCCAAGACAGACAAATCATCAATAACATTGTACAAGGCCATAGTCTCATCAATATGCTCATAACAGTTAAAGTGCATGGGCGAATTCTCTCTATCACTCTCATATTCTTCCAAAATCTCATCACTTCTGATATCTTCCTCGCTATCATCAACAGTCACATCAGGGCAATTATCATTATCCATTATGCAAAAGTTATCATGTTGAACATTTTCTTCACACAAGGTTATGCCTTTACATACAAAAGAGGGATTAGGTGAATCATGCTTAGACTTGTAAATGTCAAACCCAACTCTATCCATGTTATCTTCTAAGGTTAATGATCTTGAATAAACGTCGATCTTAAACCTTGATGTTTTGAAAAAAGGTCTCCCCAATAAAATTGAGGGTTCACCACTATCGTGCGATACATCAAGGATATAGAAGTCTGTTGGAAACACCAAATTGCCCACTCAAACCATCACATCCTTCACTAGTCCATGAGGACTAGCTTGGGAGCGATCGACCATTTGGACGATTACCCTAGTCTCTCTTTAAGTTCACCTATTCCTAAGTTCACATAGATGCAAGAGCGTATGACATTAATAGAAGCTCCAAGATCAATCATAGCATTTTTCACCAATTTACCGCCTAAAGAAATAGGAATTGAAAACACGTCGGGGTCATCACATTTTGTAGGCAATTTTCTATGGTTAAGAGTGGTGACTCCTCCTATTTTCACTTTACCTAATTTTTTAAGTGGTTTATTCCTCTTTATTGTTTCAAAATTTGTGGATACGAAAGAACATGTTCAATCAAGTCTAAGATCGGAACACTAATCTCCACCTTCTCGAAGATTTTTTGGATATGATCATCATTGGTTGGCACCTTCGGCCTTCCTCTAAGTGCGTTAGAGAAAGGCAGAGGGAGATTAACGCTCGCTTTGGGTGTTGGAAGCTCCTTGAAAAGTTCCTACACAACCAATTCTTGCTCCTGCAATTGTTCACGACCAAGTAGTCCTCTTATAAGATCTCCTTCTCGGGCTCACGCACCTCTTTCTCGCTTCTCAACTTCAAAGTGCTCACATTCCTCGGATTGATCTTCGGTTGGGAAGGAAGTTTGCCGGACTCTTTGGATTCAAGTCGGCTTGTCGAGGTGGCAAGTTGCCTGAATTGAATCTCAAGATTTTGTATGCTCGAGAATGCCCTAGTCTCGAGATCTTCATTCTCTCGCCTTGTACGCTCCGCAAAGACACATTGTTTCTTGGCCAATTGAGAGATTGCTTCTAGGATTTCCTCTCAAACGGACTTTTAGAGTGAGGCGTTGTTGTTAGAACGCCCTTCTCCCCTCGGATAGGATTGAGATGGAGCTTGTCCGCCTCGATTGTACCTTGGCATTTAGTTTTCCTCCCGCCAACAAAAGTTGGGTAATCGCAGTACCTCGGGTTGAAGGTGTTTGCATAGGGATCTTGTCTTTCTCCTCTTTGGTTCCCACGGAATCCTTGTTGTTGTCCCTTAGCAAATTGTGGCATATTTCCACCATTATTGAAATTCAACGCCTTAACTTTCTCATAGTCCTCCACCACTTGCGGACACACATCTGTGTGATGATCGAGATTACACACACCGCACACATTTTCTTGTTGGATTCCTCTTTTCATGAACTCTTTCATCATGGAGGCAAGAGCTTGAACTTGCTCCTCTAACTTTGGGGATTGAGATGGTACATCCACGGGTTTCACCCTAGACCTTGTACCAAATTGACGTGTTCCGTTTGCCATCTCTTTGAAGAGTGTCATTGCTTTCCTCAGGCTCTTGTTGGAGATCGAACCGTTGCAAGCGGCGTTCACCATATGCATGTCATCATCGCACAACCCTTCAAAGAAATAGTAAACCAAGTCTCCCTCCTTGAATGGATGGTACGGATAACTAGCCAACAACCTCTTGAACCTTTCCCAACACTCGTAGAGAAGACTCATTAGCAAACTGAGAGATGTTGGAAAGTTGATTCTTCAACCCCTCATACTTTCAAGTTGGGAAGTATTTCTCAAGAAATTTGCTTTTCATATCCATCCATGAGGTTATACAACTGGGCGGAAGATAGTGTAACCAATCATTGGATGAATCTTTAAGTGAGAAAGGAAACACCCTCAGATTGTAGTCCCCTCTGAGACACCTGCCGACTTCATGTTGGTAAAAACTGGGTGGAATTCCAAAAAATACTTGATCAGATCTTCTCCGGCCATCCCATGGAAAGTCAGAAAACAATGGATCATACCGCTCTTGAGTTCACACATCACATTGGGTGGCAAGGGTGGGAAAATGATGCAAAGCGGTTGATTCTTTAAATTTGGAGTCATCAACTCTCTCGAAGTGCGGTTATCCTCCACCATTTCTTTTTTTTCTACAATTACCGAAAGTGGTTCTTTTGGAACTTCAAGCCTAGATCTCCTCTTCCTTCTTCATCTACCACCTATGTAATCCGTTAGACTGTGAAAAACTCCCAAGTTCCTGGCATGGGTATGTATCATAAAATGAGAATAAAGCAAGGCCAACTAAAAATAACACTATCAAAAAGGGTTGCAAGTAAACGGAAATTAGTAAGAAAGCTCAACAACAAAAATCAACAAAAACAACACTAATTACTTAACTAACATGTTATTCAAGTTAACTACTAGACTATAAAACTAACATCCCCGACAGTGGCGGAAAAATTTGACCAGTTCCTCCCGGCGTCGCTAATTAATGAAACTCATGAGATCCACTGAGTTGAGAGGAGAACTGTTAGGGATCAAATACAAAGATTTGTTTGCTGCTCCCGTTCCTACTACTACACTACCAAAAATGGTAGATAGTGGCAAGTACTCGGGTCAATTAAAAAAAGTTAGGAATATGATAATTAACTAAACACAACCGTGATCGGATCGTCAATCTGACCACGTGTTAGGAATAAAAAATGTTGTGAAAACAATCATTGGGGGAGTTTGTACTAACAACTACTAGTATGCAAATGATCACAAGAATTAACAATATAAACTAACACTCTGGAAATAATTTCGTAACATGATTAATGTCAATTCGATCATCGATTTCATCAAATACAAGAACTAAACCCTATTATAGTGTTTGTGTCACGTTGTGGGGACAATGGTCAAAACTTCTCCCTCTTTTTCATACAGAGGTGCGCGTATTAAATTTTCCATCAGCCTCGTTTCTAAAACTAGGAGAGTGTAACAATGGCAATGGCTCATTGTGCAGGTGTGATTCACCTCCGTGTGATTAAGTCCCAGGCGGAACACTACGAACGCACTACTCCCAGGCCTACAAAAATAAAGGATGTAGACGTCTTATCGATGGCTCTAGGATCAACAAAATAATCCTAGTTTGCTACTTAGTCTATCTCTACCCGCAACCTTTCGAACCGCATAGTCGGTTAACTAAAGCATGGTTGATCATGACGATTAACAACGGTAACCTTCGTGCACACACCCACACGATTTTGAAATATCGTCACCATAAGCACATCTAGGTTTCCTTCCCCAGGGGTAGCAATACTGCAACAACATGAAAGTAGACTTAGGTGTGTGCAAACAAAGGGTGACAATCATGAAATTCACAATTATTATAAGAACAAGCCAACATAATAATCACAAAACACATAGAAATAGGTAGATCTAAGCATGGGACCAAGTATTTCATTGGATTCAACACTTTTTGGAAAACCAAAACATAAAAAGATGAAAAGAACCTCGAAATAAGGAAGAGCATTTTTTATCTCTCTAGCCTACTTTTGAGATCTCAAAATGAGTATAAACTTAAACCCTAGTAGACATAGGTCCATATGTATAATAGTAGGGAATTCGGCCTAAAAATAGACCCAAAATTGGCTTAAAACCCTAGCAGCCGCAACTGGTCCGGGTGGGAATCTGGCACAGCCCGTGCTGCCCAAGGGAGTTCGTACTAGCACAACACGTCGGCCCTGGCACGGGCCATTGCCTCATGCCGACATAGGCTATCGGACTTGGCACAGGTTGTACCCCCACATGCTGATGCGGTCTGTGACAACCGACGTGGGCTATCAACAGACTCTCCATTTTTGCTCCTTCTGTTCCGTCGGCTGGAACCTCATTTTGCTCAGTATCTCAGCATGAGACGTGTAATTCTTTGCACCCCATTAGCTGGTCTTGGCATTGGTGACTTGAAATGGTGTGAACCGTGTGAAACGAGATGTTCCATGCTAATATTTAGCGAAATTTTGGAGTGAAAAGAAGACAAAAGCACACGTCTGGCACAATTTGGCATGGCCCATGCTGGAGCTTGGCACGACACTTGTCGGGTGGAACAGTCCATGCAAAAAGATCCTGACACGAGTTGTGTGGCATGGAACAGATCGTTATAGGAGAGGCCCTCGTGCCGGCCTAGTGTGGTCTGTGCCATTCCGTGCTGGCCGTTGCAGGTTCGGTCAGCTGACTTGATTGTTCCATTACGGGTGAACTGTTGGTCTAATTTGGGAGTTTCTTTAGTGTATTTCATAGCGCTTGAGGATACAAATCCAATGGTGCTTCCCTCAAGGTCTAATTATTCTCAGAATATTCCCAGAACTTTGTGCAACTCCCGGACAACAATTCTTCCGTTTCGGACATGTCATTCTTCAACTTCAAATCCGCCTTTCTTGGTCCCAATTCCATCCACTACCACGCTTTGGAGTCCGGTTCCTTCAATCTAATACCATCCTAGGGAATGCCCTTCAAATATCTACTACCACCCTCACGGATGGCCTTCTACAAAAAGATAATAAAAATCACTCATGAGCAACCTACTAATGAGATTTAAAAAAAAGGGAAGATCTAGGAGCCCGTGAATACAAAGTATCCATTAGCTTCAATTAAGTATATAAAACTCTGGATTTAGATAAGAAAACCAACAATGATCGTCTAAACCCTTTGTCGTGCAAACCTAACTAAAACTAGCAATCAACCAAAAAATGATAATAAATGTGACAAATGCATCGGCTAACGTATATATAATGGTACACATCAACTGCACAGAGGACAGTGTGATTCTGGGCTACATGAAGGGGATGTCCAACCTCGACCTTTAAAAGAAGGTGGTCTCGAAGAAACCATAAACTTTGCAGCAGCTGCAAGAGATTGTTAAGCAAGACTCAAAGATCGAGGAAAATACAAAGCGAATGTGCGAAAGGGATAGGTGGAGTTCTAAAGCTTCAGAGCCAAGGTTGAATAGACTGAAGGATTCAAAAAAGGCTTCGAGAGTTATATCCCCTTGAATAAGACTCAATCAGAGGTAAACTCCACCCACAAAGGTCTGTTTCGGACTCCCCCTCCTACCAAGGACATGCCTTCGAAGAGGGATTCTCCCAAGTTCTGTAACTATCACAAGAAGCATGACCATGATACAGATAAGCGCATTCACCTGAAAATGGAGATCGAAAGATGTGCAAGAGAAGGCCTACTTCTGGACAACATCGAAAAACTAAAGGGAGGAGGCTCTTCAAAGGGGAAAGGAGGAGGTCGTAGCTAGAGACCCTACAAAAAGGGATCCGATCGAGGCGGTCGAGCCCAACAAGGAAATAATGGAGAACGAGTTGAGGCTTAACCAAGAGAAAATAGTATGACTGACCAGGAAGCTCGGGTAGATAGAAATTGAGGGGAGGAGGCGAACAAAGTAATCAATTTCATCAATGGGGTGGTGAGTAACCAATCCTCGAACACCATCCTTAAAGCCCAATCCTGATATATCCCCCTGGAGAACCTCTCCAAAAATGGTTTCGACCCAAGGAAGTCATAACCTTCTCTGGAACATACCTAGTACCAAGCTAAACCCCCTACACAGATCTGGTGGTGATGTTCGCCAACTGCTTTGACCAGCTGGGTCTAGGGCGTGATAGTTTAATAAGAACCACCTTCGCCAATATGTGGCTTTACGTGAAAGACGGTGCTCCCCTTGGGTGTTAAAACCCTCCCAGTTAGCGTGGTTGATGAAGATAAAGAGGTGACGATTGGTTACAGTTTTGCCATTATCAATGCCATATCCCCCTACAATGTAATATTGGGAAAGCTCTGGATGTACCAATCAAGAGCCATAGGGTCCCTTTATTATTTAACAATGAAACTTCCTACAAGGAAATGGATAGCATCTATTTGAGGGGATCAATCGGTAGCTCGAAGCTACTTGGAAATAGCCATGAAAGAAGCAAGAAAGGGGGATAGAGTGGACTTGAAAGATGGAGAAGTTGGACCTACGGACACCGAGCCGATGACTGTTCGATCATCAAGAACGGTGGCCATGGGAAAAATGATACCACCTACAACAAAAGGAAAATTAAAAGAACTCCTTGTTGACCATGCGAATGTATTTTCATGGAGCACATTCGATCTCACAGGAGTGCCCAAAGAGTTAATGGTCCACAGGCTGAATGTCGACCTATTTCAAAAACTTGTCAAGCAAAAGAGAAGGTCGTTCGCCCTTGAAAGATATGAAGCCATACAAGAATAAGTCTAAAAATTTCTTTGAGCAGAGGTCATCAAAGAGGTATTATACCTGGAATGGTTAGCATATCCCGAAATGGTTCCCAAATATAATGGCGCTTGGCGGATGTGCATTGATTTAATTGACCTCAACAAAAGTTGTCCCAGAGATAGCTACGCTCTGGCTTCAATCGATATGCTGGTCAAAGCAATAACAGGATATATGGTACTAGCTTTCTTTGATACCCATAAAGGCTACCATCAGATTCTCATGGAAAAATAGAACAAGTAAACGGCATCGTTCATCACAGACGTCGGGACATTTTGCTACAAGAAAATGTCTTTCGGCTTGAAGAATGCATGGGAAACTTACCAAAGGTTGGTCGATGAGATCTTCAAAAATTAGATTGGCAGGAATATGGAAATATACGTAGATGACATGGTAGAAAAATGAAAGAACTATGACAAATTCCCTCCAGATCTCGAAGAAATCATTCAGAGAATCCGAGATGCAAACATAAAGCTGAACCAAGCTAAGTGCATCATCGAAGTAGGAGCAGGAAAGTTTCTGGGATTCATGGTCTTGGAAAGGGGAATCGATGTTAACCCAATTTTTTTTAAAGATTTGATAAACATGAAGCCCCCTCGAACGGTTAAAGATGTCCAAAGACTCAAAGGATCTTTAGTCGCACTCAGGTGTTTCCTCTCCAAAGGTGCCGAGAAACACCTGTCATTCTTCGAGGTGCTTTGAAAGGCCAAAAAAATTGAATCAACAGAGGCGTGCGACCAAGCTTTCCAGGACTTAAAAGAACACTTACAAAGCTTGCCCAACCTCACGAAGCTGGAGATGATGGAAGATTTGTGCCTATACATCTCGGCCTCCCCATTGGCAATAAGTGCAGTTTTAGTAAATGAGAAATAAAAGACATAATACCTCGTAAGCAGAGCATTTCATTGTCATGAAACGCGATATACCACCCTTGAGAAACTAATATTGGCCCTAGTCCATGCGTTGAGATGGCTTCAGCCGTACTTTTAAAGCCATTGGATCATCCTGCTTACTAGCCATCTAATGAGACATATGTTTCTCAAGCTAGAAGCTTGAGGATGAATGATAAAATAGGGGATCAAAATAGGGGGATCATGCCATCTAGTTCCACCCAAGAATAGCTACCAAGGCCCAATCCTTAGTAGATTTCATTGTGGGAACCACAACGCCAATAGAAGTTGATAGTGAAAAAAGAGTGAAGAAGTGTAGCAACTATACAGTGATGGAACATCACACTCAGGGGGAAGTGGAGCTGGCGTCCTACTCACAAGCCCCGAGAAAAAATACTTTCAATACCTAATTGTCATTGTAGACTACTCCACTTAATGGGTCGAGGCAGAAGCCTTAAGCGGCGTAAAAGAGAAAGTGGTGATTGACTTCTACTTGAAGAATATTATCTGCCACTTTGGGATTCCTCGAACCATCATAACTGACAATGGTATCCAGTTTGTTAGTGAACCGTTCAAATGCTGGTGCAAGGAATACAAGATCCAAAAGAGGGTCACCAGCGTATACCATCCCCAAACCAAAAGGCGGGTGGAGGTTACGAATCATACCATTGTCAATAGCATCAGGTCGAAGCTCGAAGGGGCAGGAGGAAATTGGATCAAGAAATTTACTAGTGTGTTTTGGTTTTACCGGATGGCAAAATCCTCGGCCATGAGTGAAAGCCCGTATAAACTTGTCTGCGGTTCAAAGGAGATAATCCTTGCTGAGATAAGGTTGCCCAAATTCCAAAGGATTGCTATCATCAATGAAAAGTAGGAGGTCAACGATGAGCAGCACCGGCTGGACCTGGACCTTTGTGAGGAAAAAATGGAAAAGGCATCTTTCCACAAAGCCAAGGTGAAAGAAAGGATCAAACGGTACCACGATCGAAGGGTCCTAAAGATCCAATTTTCCCAAGGAGACCTCGTGATGAGAAGGAATGAAAAAATTTTAAATGGGCCCGAGGTCAAACTAGCAGCGAACTGGGAAGGACCTATCGAATCGTTGAAAATCACCCAGGAGGCAGCTATGTGCTGGAAACATCCCAAGGTGAGCCGGTCCCATTTCAATGAAATGTCTATAATATTAGAAGGTACTATTCTCCCAAATCAAAGTAAACTTGATCATGCCAAGGAGTAGCTTGCCTAAAAATAGTTATATGCCAGGAAATCCCTTCGGCATAAGTGCTTGCTGTAAATTGAGGAAAATTCCCAATGCTTGTTACCAATATATTGAAGTTATTTTCACTAAATTATTCCTCTTTACCTTATATACTAGAACACATTACGAGTCGAGAAGGCTGAAGCCCCTCACTTTTCTCAACAGGAAATAGTGTATGCTAAGCGCTTAAGGATCAAATCCTTGCAGGGCCTTCGTGGCCGACCAAATGCCTTCGAAGTCAACCCCTATGCATGCTAAAGCGCTTAAGGATCAAAACCTGGCAGGACCTCCATGGCCCGCCAAGCGTCTTCGAGGTCGAACCCCATGCCTTCTAAAGAGCTAAAGGATCGAAGTTCTTGATTACACTTGAAAGTTCTCCATGGCCCGCCAAGCGCTTAGGGGTTAAACCCCTCACATGTATAAGTGGCCAAGGATCAAATCCTTATGAACACTTAAAAGGCTCCCGTAGCTCGTCAAGCGCTTTGGGGTCAACCCCCTCGTATGCATGAGCACGCAAGGATCAAATCCTTGCAAATATTTGAAAGGCCTCCGCAGCCTGCGGCGCACAATGGGGTCAAACGGACAAGTGTTCTGGGTCGAACCTCACATTGGCACACATAAAGCTACCTCGATGGCTCATAAGTATTGGGATCAAATCCAGAGAAAAAAATTACTCTAACTAAGCTAACTAAAATACAAGGGCCGAGTACCCAGGGAGCACATAACTACTCTCTCAGTAAAAGGAAAGGGTTAACACTTTATTTATATCATACAAAATGCCACAATGGCTTAAAAGTAAAGGGAAAGAGTCCCCTGCGTACATTCAAGATAAAATTATACAACAAACAAGTGTCTACCCTCCCCTCTGCTAAAAAACCAAGAACTAAGGGGAATGAGCTATTATAAAGGGATGGATGGGTTCTCCATAACTTCGGACTTGACGGGGGCATTGGCCATCAAGAAGTCCTTAATGAGGTTCGGTTTCTCCCAGTCCGGATCCACGATCCCTTGCACCAGGGACGAGCTTGAGGGTCCCATTATTGACTTTCTGGACCTTCGACACAGAGGGACATGCTCAAGGTCTTCGTTCTTATCTATAATCTCAATCACTCTATTCGAGGCATCCCCTAGATTTTTGGTCGAAGTGGCCCCACGACTGATGTTGGCGGAGGGGGGCCCCGCTTGGTGCTGAAGGCATGTCCTTGGCGAGCTGCCAAACTCGAGGGATGCACCCTTTGAGTAGAGATAGCGGGCTGAGTCAAGGATACAGTAGAAGCCCCCCTTCCTTGCTTGCAAGCGGACCCAAGCAAGAGAACACAAAACCATTTCTCGTACAGGGCCCGGAGGAACGGTGACATTGGGAGCTCAAAGTCGTGCTTCTCCTTTTCCTTTTAAAATTCTTCTTTCGGGGGGCTTGAGAACCCAAGGCATCCTTCTTATTGTTCCTTATCTCTTTCAGCCATCCCCCATCCTCATCATAAGTCTCAACATACTTAAGATGCCAATCAAGCTTCCTACGTCTCTTGAAGGTATGTCTCAAAATTCTTGATAAGAGTGGGCATGACCATATACCAAGGAGAAGGCTATAAGCTTAAATATTATCTTCATAGGCCTTAAACATGTTTTTGTTCTCTTTGGCATCCTCCTCAAGCCTATATTTTTATTGATAAGCAATCAGGTAAAGTTTCTTGGTCTCCTTGATTGACCGCTCCAAGTGCTTCATCCGAGGTTGGAGATCTTGCCTCATATTCTTCCAGCCTTCGAGCTCAAAGGTGGTCATTTGAACGAGGTCCTGAATGGAATTAGCATCTTCTTAATGCTTCTTAACTTTGCGATGGTAATGAATAACGGCTGCTTGAGTACGAGAAGCAGACGTTTTGCCAGTAGTAATCTCGGCAAGAAGTTGGCGGTGCCAATTGAGGAGGATATTGTGGTCATCGACTAGCCCATATCTTGTGGCAACTAATGTGTCCCTCTCCTCCCTTAAATGACTTAGATCGTTTAGGAGACCCTTCTGCATTTCATCGTGGCTACTCCACTATAAGTCTAGATCTTTTTAGGTGGCTCAAAGTTCATCTTCAAGGCAAAGGGCTCTACACCAATGCCTCCCAGTGGCTATATGATGGTCCCATGCCCAATCTTTAATTTAGCGATACCACTTGTTTATCACTTGAAAGAAGAAGTCGAATACGGAACCCCTTAGAGAATAGGTAAGATAGTAGGGTACCAAGCTCAGCTCTACAGACAGAGAAAATTAAAAACACATAAGAAAGAAAGATTTTTTCACTAATAATAGGCTTAATAGCATAAGGGATACAAGAGATAAGTCTTGAAGGTAAAATTCCTACAACAAGTTCATACATTTTCATTATCCCCTATGTTACGCTCTGCATGAGGGGTGCTTAAAGAAGCATGCATGGGTCTAGCCTTCGATCGAGTCTGAGGGTTCGGCTAACTCAACTCATCATCTTCATCC
This sequence comes from Rubia tinctorum, assembly GCA_032355605.1. NCBI lineage: Eukaryota > Viridiplantae > Streptophyta > Magnoliopsida > Gentianales > Rubiaceae > Rubia > Rubia tinctorum. Next base: position 17,398 of record JAULKM010116748.1, on the reverse strand, counting down.
ACCTTGAGCCCGCGGATTTCCTCCCAGTGAAAAGTCTGCCCGAGGTCTTCAAATGATCAAGCAGAGGGAAATCGATGCCTCCATCTTGAATAGACTTCCACCAGAGATAGTCAACCTAGGAGGGCCGACTATTGTTCTTGTGCACCTCCAGTATAGTTGTGTACTCAGGCGGTGAATCTTACTGAGCGAGGTGGAAAGAGCATTCCGAGCAATCCCCATGCAGGTCCCGTACAAGGATGAGAAGAAAACTCGGAACCCCTCAGTCTTCACAAGCTTATTGGTATAGGCCTTGATCAAGGAGGCCTGCTGCTCAGTGGAAAAAATATTGGCCAGCCTAGTGTTCTTGCTAGTCAAGGACTGAACGGACTTCTCCGCCACGGACAGCTTCTCCCGAAGCCTCTTCAGCTTCTCCTGAAGCCTCTTCAGCTTCTCCTCGTGATCGGAGGTATCCTTCTTGAGCTTCTCCTAAAGCTCTTTCACTTCAGCCATGTGGGATACTTAAAGCTCCCCCGCCTTGGCCATTGCCTCATTGACTTGGCGCATGTTTGCCAAGAGCTCTCGAACAAGAGATTCCATGGCCCCCACAGTGGTAACCACCCTTGGGAACGAGACGAGGGAGGGATCGACAGAGCCCAAGGGTATGAGGCTACCCTTCCCCCAGGTGATTTTTGCCCCGGAGCTAGCATGGGACTCGATGAAAGTCTGATCATTGATTTTCTACCTTCGGGGGGAGGGGCTGCGAGACGAAGGACCCTCACGGTCTCTCTTAGTGCTAATCGCGGGATCTTAGTTTTCAGGAGAAGTTTGATGCGCTATAGGGGGAACTCTCGACATGCTCTTTGAAGACAATCTCTTCTTCCTCATTCTCAAACTCAAAAAATTTGTTGCAGAAACCCACTGAAGCAAAAAAAAATGAGGGTATGATAAAAGAGTTCAAATTAGCAACAGAAAGTAAAACTAAAGCTTAAAGTGTCGCAAACACCATCACGCAACGGGGAGAACCATTCAAAGGGCTTATATCCTCTCTATAACCCCTTGTGTTTCAACTACAAGGGGCTCAGCCTCCGACACGGATGCCGGAGGCTTCGAGGAGCCTCCATCCTTTGCTTTTTCTATTTTTTAGAAACCCCTTCCTCTGTGGTTGAAGGGGCCTTCCTCTTTTCCCTCCTGGGCCTAACGGCCTTGACTTATTTCTTCATTTTCTTCTTCTTTTAGAAGTATAAGACCTTCAAAAAATCAGCAGGAAGAGGTGGCTTTATTAGAACTGGGTCTTGTCTATAAACCCATTTCTCATACACCTCCGACAACCAAGCATAACCGGACAAGTTCTTCCCATAGACAGACACAACATCCACTGATTCACTTAGCAGCTTGTCTCTATCTGCGACCAACCCCTCCGGAACATAATACCCAGCACGTTGTTGAACTTAGGCTTTGAATTCCACCTCATTATATAGTAACATTCGGTTTCACTATCAAAGATGTAAACGGGTGGTTTGTGACAGTCTCGGCAGATCGAGGAGATCTTAATCGGTGCTTCAAAGACCTAGTACTAAGGTTGGGAATGCCCTTGATCTCCATATCCTTGTGCACCATATCCTTACTTCGGGACAGGTAGTATAGGGGACTAAATATTTTGTAGGTAGGGGTGATCTCCAGGTTATGGCATTGCGGCATGAACGCCATAACATAAGTTATGATGTTCGAGTGGATTTAGGCTAGGTTCACTTGGTGTTCTTCGAGAAGTCGGGAGAGGCTGGGGGAAGTGGAAAGCAAAGTCCATGTCTAAGATGATGCTCGTAGATGATGTATCTCCCGGGGCGTGGGCTTTTGAGGGTTTTGTCATCTCGAAGAACCTCCAATTTCTTATTCATGGGAATTTTAACCACAAACGGGAGGATAGACAGTAAATTGGAGATCTCTTTTGGAACTGGTTGGGGCCTCTCAATTACTAGGGTCAGAATCTCCTCCAAGATGAAGAACCACCCCTCCTCGTCCTTCTGAAGAACTACTTCCCTTGGGACCCTCTCCTTTAACAGAACCTATTTTCGGCGGTATCCCTTGGGGTGCTCCAGACAGCTGGCCGAAGTTTCCCTATCTCCCCTCCTGGAATAACCCGAACCGGAGGGCGATGATGAGATGGCACTGGAACCTTGAAGATGGAAGTTTTCTACTCTACCTGTAGTAGAAGTGGACTGAAAATAATCTGAAACTGGCCCTTCCCCTCCCCCGTTCTGACATTTTGAAAATGCAAAAAAAACTGAGTAAAGGGGGGAAATGGGGACTTACTGGTGTTTTAGCCAAAATGGTTTGGCTGGAGCTCTCTGGAAATACGGTGAGGTGCTCTGAAGAAAAGGAGAAAGTCTTTGGAATATTTGGGGGAAAAGTGATTAATGATCCTCAGAGGTGGCTTATATAAAGAAATGGGAGAAAGACAATGATTGCCTCAGGCCGCCAAAAATTAAGTAAGAACATGGGGTAATGGTCCCTGTGGGCGAGAGATTCCTAGCATTAATGGGGAAAGTGGTGCGCATAGAATCCAGTATGGACATCACGCGCCCGGAGAGATGAGTGAGCATCACGCCCCTCACTTCCTTTCCACTTCTCTTGTCGGAGCCCTTTCGTAAACATGAGATTGAGGCCTCCTTATTCCTTATCGCCAAGGACCATGGCCTCGTCCAAATAGACAAGTTCGAAGGTAGACTCACAATTCTTGGGCTTTAGTCAAAATTAGAAAGCCGAGGGTCGAACCCTCAATGAATAAATTAATTTGAATGTCAGACTTGAAGCTGAATCGAAGGTCGACCCCCCCAATGGAATAAATCAATTCAAGGGTCAGACCCCGAGTCAACCCCATGGTCAAACCCTTGAACCCTCAAGGGGCTCAAAAATTGCATCCTGCATCCTACGATGAGTTCGAATGAACCATCTTGAAGGATGAATCAGCAAACTATCAGGGGGACCCAAAAGTCATACCCGAGAATCTAGGATGAATTTGAAGGTCGAACCCTCAACTTTCTAAGGGCTTATTGATAGTGAGCCATTTATGTTGGGCCCAAGTGCCTAGCCTAGCAAGCTCAGGTTTTTCTCATTACCTTCAAAGTAATAATCCTTTGGGTAGCAACCATTGGGCCGGACCAAGGAAGAAGTTTAGTACTTGCATCACAAGAAAAAAAATAGTTGTCCTATCTACCAACTTATATAAATAAAAGAGGTAACACTGTATACTCAACTATTCATTCCTAATTTAGACACACTTTTTGAATATATCATTGGACACTCTTCCCCCCGAACAACTCCAGGGGCTCTGTCTTGCAGAATCTGATCAAAGGAGCGGCAGACTCATCGGCAACGGGTTGGTGGCGCATCAGTGTTGTACCTTATTATTTATCATATACAAAATAGATAACTCCAATACATAAACTGAAACGAGAAAGAACTACAAGAAATAGAAGAAGAAAATGTAAAAGTTTTTATCTATTCAAAATTCAAATTCGAATGAGTCTTAGCTTCTCATACCGAAATGATAACAAATTATAAGAAAAAATATTGTTTATACCTCTGACATTTTCACAAGTAACATGATCCTAATGCAAAAATAGCACATGGTGTTACAAATGGAAAATAAAAAGAACCTGGTTCTGGTTGGGCAGAATGAAAAGCCTTGATGTTTCATGGATGTCAGCCAGAATGTTCCTAAAAGCTGCCCAGCCTTCATCTCTTGCAGTTCCACCGGGAACAATTATGGTGTTGTAGTTTCTGCTGACATAGTCTTAAAAAACCTGCAGAAACCCCTCAACTAAGGCATTAATAAATTTAAGGAAAGTAAAGCATCTCAAGCCCATATTCTTTAAGCATTTATCGCAGTATCCAATTTTAAGTAATCTCAAGGCAACCAATTACTCGATATCTTTCAATTATAGTCTGGAAAATGCTCATAAAAGTTCAAGTATGAAAAAACAATAGAAACTACTAACAATGATCTTGTGTACATGATGAGTATGAACAAATAAATCTTGCTCTAAAACCATGATCAACCTTCACATTATATGATCTTTCATGTGGAAACATGTTTTCATATGTTATGAATTGAACTCACTGATGTATTAAGTCTAAATAAATTGGACGATCCATGAAAGCCATCTCCCCCTAACATCGCACTCAAACCAAAGCTCCCTCCAATTATCTTATCGCTGTCAAATCGAATAAACAAAGACAGCAACAAAAATAACCTAGAAAACACTCACACGCACACACTCATTTTTCATCAAAGGGTTACCTAATCAATCACAATTAAAATGCCACTATTCAAACATCATCTAAGCCAAAGGGGACAGAAATTGCAGGCAAACCGAGAAGATTTGCAACCACAATAAATCGCATAAGATTTCCTGACCAAGAAGGATGAAGTCATGAAGAGTTAGAATTGTAGCTACCAGCTGATTTCAGGTTTTCCGCATTTTCTTAGTTTTCTATTCAACCAGATCATTACACAAAACATTGTTATAACGCATTGCCAGCAAGCATTGGCACTGGAAAACTCGGAGAAACTACTGAAGCTCAAGCAAGAATAAAACATAAGAGAACCTAAATGCTAAATCCTCTCACCAGATGGAGAATTTCAGTTAGATATCTTACGTTTTTCTAGCTCTACTCGGGACTCCATAAACCGCTTTATTCTCCGAATCTCCAGATCCTTAGAAGACTGCATCCTCGACTTCTCCATCTCCACCATTTGCCTCTGTTTTGCCTCCTTAACCCTCATACACTTTCTCAAAATTCCCAATCGGCTCCTAGTTCCATGAACCCGCCACTTCCGGACTCTGCCTTATTTCTCCTCTTTTCCAGATAAACCCTCCCAGCGGCGAGAACGTGTAGGCCAGCATTCCCCAAAACCCCATCGAATGCCTCTCAAATGCCTTGGTCGCCTCTGTACATCTTCGTGAAGTTCAACAACGCCACCTCCAAGCACTGATCAAAAGGGTCCGCAAACACCATCTTCCCTGTGTCCTCCACTTGATTATTCGGCAAGAAAGGTGTTGTTCTTCAGGGTCTCCATTAAAAAGAAGGGTTGGTCATTGATTAATTAAAGTTTACTTATAATATGTTTATATAAGGGATAAATACATTTATAACGATGACTTTTGACTGAAAGTGTCAATATAACTCTGCAATCTCAAAAAGTGCTAATTTAATTCTAATTAAGTATTATAGGTATCAATCTAAACCTAGCTTTCGGGGAAAAATGCCGATATAACCAAACTTTCAAATTTTGACAATGACCTAGTGAATTCAGGCATAATCAGTAATTGGAATGACAAAAAAACCCTTATGACAAACCTATATTATTCTTCACCATCAGCTACCACTTTTGCCACCACACCACCACCGAAAGTCACCACATCACCACCTTCCGCTGTAACTTACCACAAACAGCCACCACCACCATCACCACCTCCAACCAAGAAACTACACCGCCGCCGCTCCACCCCTCACTACCCAGCCCGCCACCACCCCACTCCAACCCTCCACCACCCACCCCGCTACCATCTCAGCCGGTAATGGAACCCATTTTCCATTGGCTCTCCCAAGCTAATCACCATCGAGCAAATCAAGGCTTCGGCGGGTGGAGTGGAAAACGGGAAGAAGAAAAGGGGAGCCTCCGTGGTGGATCAAATCGAGGAAGAAGAAAAGGCTTCCTTAGCAGCGGAGCGTTCTGGGTCTTGAAGATTAAAATCAATTGGCCTCTAGGTTGGCTGAACTTTCTCGATTTGATTTTAACAATAGAAAGAAATGACCGAATGCAAAAATATTCATCCTCAACACCTGAACCCAGAATGGTCATTTGGCCTCAATTTTATCACTAGAACCCAGAACTTATGAGGTGATATATTTTGACATAAACTATGAAAAGGATCAAATCTTAAGGAATAAAGATTGAAAGAAAGGGAATAGAGCCTAGGCGAAAGCCTCTACAGTGGAGCAAAGTCAGTTATGGGTGATATAATTGAGGTCACTTTCGGCGGACCAAATCAAAGAAGAAAGGGGGAAGAAGACGATGACCTTTTTCATTTTCTTTTATTTTTTAAATTCAAGGGCAAAATCGTGTTTTTACTTGAATCCGGTCAAATGAAGGTTGACTTAAAATTCAGCGGAATCAGCAGAGTCAAAGGTTATATTGGCACTTTCTGAAATTGCAGGGTTATATTGGCACTTTCAGCCTAAAGTCATGGTCATTTTAGCACTTACTCAATATATAAAGTTAGGTAAGGGTTGCCTTAGATTAGTTAAAGTCAAGTTAGTTACTGGTGTTTATATGTATGTGTGTATATATATATATATGGAGTCAATTGATGCATGACCGTTAATTAGTTAAAATTAAACGTTTTAGTTACCATTTATGTATAGTAAGTCAAGTAAGGATCAACCCTTGCTTAGATTTAAGGCCAAATATTTTTCATTAATGCTTATACATAATAAGTTAAGTGAGGATCGGTTGTTGATTAGTTAAAAATCAAACATTTTCATTAGTGTTTATATATAGAATGACAAGTAAGAGTTGACCATTTATTAGTTAAAGTCAAGTTAGGTATTAATGTTTATGGAGGAAGTCATGTAGGGTTGACCTTTAGTTAGTTAAAGCCAAACCATTTCATTAGTGTTTATATACTAAAGTTAAGTAGGGGTTCACCTTTTATAATTTAAACTAAATATTTTCATTAGCGGTAATACATAGAAAATCAAGGGATGACAGATGATTAGTTAAAGCAAACATTTTCATTAGGTATTTATGCATGGAAAGTCAAGTAAGTGTTGATCATTAAGGAGTTAAAGGGTCTAACCTTAGTTATTATCTGTTATATATAAACAGTTAAGTAACAGTTGACCTTTATTTAGTTAAAGTCAAACCATTTCATTAATGTTTATATACGGAAAGTAAGCTGAGAGTTTACCCTTAATAACTTAAAGTCAAACATTTTCATTACTGTTTATATATAAAAAGTTAAGTAAGAGCTGACCGTTGATTAGTTAAAGTCAACTTAATTATTAGTGTTTATGTATTGAAAATCATGTAAAAGTTAACCATTTAATAGTTAAAGTCAACTTAGTTTTTAGTTGTATATAAATACTGATTCAAGTAAGGGTTGATCGTTGATTAGTTGAAATCAACTTAGTTATTAGTATTTATACATTTGCCCACATACATTGTTGCCTTCTCGAATACTTTCCAACGTTCCATTTTATACTCAATTCTCTTATCTCTCTCTGAAAATTCACTGCCTCTCCCCACTTCTCTCTCAACTCTCAAAACCCTAACCGTCTCAAATCTATTTCCTCTGTGATTTGGCTGATTCCCCATGTTTTTAAGTTGTTTTCACTGCTCTGGTGTGATTATATGCTATGTTCGTCGGCTTTATCACAATGTTTTGGCTTCAGATCCAGGGTTTTGGTGAGTTGTTTGGGGGTTTTCAAAAACGAAAGCCTCTCTTATGATTATCATATTCATCACAGCTTTATAAGTATTGAATAGGGTTTTTCTGGGTGATTTACGATTTTATGAGCAAAGGTTGTTTTTAATCTGGGTCTGGCTTCTGAATCTTTGTGTTTGTTGTGTTCAATCAGTGAGATTTGAATTTTTCTTTCGATTTTGTTCTTAAAAACCACATGCATGTGATGATTTTGTGTCTTATTTAGTCATTCATGTCGAGATTCATGTTATGCATGTGTAGTTGCCTGCTCTTCTCCATAAATTATGCTCAATCCGCTACTTGCCTCATTCTTTTTGTCTATCTTGTGTGTTTGTAGAAATGATTAGAGTTTGACTGTTTCATTTTGGGATTTTTTCTTCATGTGAACAGTTTTCTTTGAGAATAGGGTTTCTTTTTTGGCTTTAAAACCACTTGCATGTGATGCTCTTTTTAACCCTTGTTGCTTGCTATTGATTAGATTCATTTCTTACCATGTTAGTTCATAGTCTTGGTCTTTCCTAATGTTCAATTTTCTTTGTTAAGAACCACATGCATATGATGTTCTTTTTTACAACTGTTGTCGCCTGGTTTTGACGGGATTCATTGGTTACCTTGTTAGTTCATAGCTCTGTTAATACTGTGTGATCTTTAATTTCCTCTTCTGTTTTTGTTTGTTGACTACTGTTACTAATGTACCTTGTTCCAGTGCTCATTATCCTTGTGTCCTGATTGTGTGTTGATTATACTGTCTTTCTTGTGTCTTGATTATTTGTTTGTATACCCCGTCTCAGAGTGCATATACCTCTTACCCGTAGTCGATACCAAATCCAACCCTTTACCTGATTCAAAGATCATTGTGGCAGGGTCATAGCTAAGCAGCATGCAAATCTGCCCCTTGTCAACCCTTAAATGACTCCTAATATAAGTCTGAGTATGAGCTCAATGTTGATCCATCACTGTTTACTAGCCTTGAAGATATTGATTCACAGTCACATGCCCATGTAGCCTCCCCAGCCCATGTAGCCTCCGCAGCCCATGATCCTATCCCTTACACTGACACAGCTGAATCATGTGATACCTCAATTGCAACACATTTTAGCCCTATTCTATAATCCCAACTTTACCACTCCGAATAAGACTCTTTAGATGACACCCTAGAAGTGCCCCCTGATTCAGAAGAAACACATCCCCTTGACTCATATGAAACACATCCCCCTGACTCAGATGAAACACAACCCTCTGATTTAGATGAAACTCAACCCCCTGACTCATATGAGTCTGATTCTGAATCTTGGTGTGATCTACATCCTTCAGTGTACTTCAAGGGTAACGAATACCCTAAGTATGGGAAGCTAGGTTTCCTTGAAACTGGGGCTTCTCTCCACCCTGGAAGCTGGCCCAAATATGAGCCTGAACCCGATTCACCAGATCAAAAAATAGTTTCATTATTATCAGCTCTATAACTATCCAGTTTACCTTTTGCTTTTTACTTTTTATTTTTCCTTCATAACCTATACTAATAATTTTCCTTTTTCTGCAGGTTGTGTATTTAGTGTGAAACTAGTTTCTTATGGTAGCAACTTGTGATTATGTTCTGTTTGGGGTGTGCTGTGTGGTACTTGTGATTGCTAGGTATATGATTCATTTATGTGTTTATGTTCAAATGTGTAGCCATGTACATTTTATGAACTTGGCATGGCATGTTTCATATATGGGGCAATAATGGAGCAGTAAATGTGATGCATGTTTATGTGGATTATATATGTAGCCATGCAGTGTTAGTCAATAGACATACCTAAACTTGCAGGGCATGTGCTAACTCATATCATAGCTCATATGTTGGTCACTATTGTGTATGTGCTGGTTGAACCCATGATTGATTCTATAGCTATGATGAATGGAAAAAAAACATGTAGCCATACTTATTAGTTCTCAAAATGATTCGATCTTGGTGGGGTATGATGTGATTAAACCCATCTTTGAAATTATTCATCTACTTGACCCTGTTAGAGTTGTTAGCCACCTGTGATGATAACTTACTTGTACACACTTTGGCAGCAACCATGTTTTCTTACACATTTGGATGGAAGCTTTATAGTGTTTGTCCCCATAGTGATATGTGTGTGCGCCTTGCCATCTAGTATTTGTGTTATACATTTTGGACTTAACCTTTTTTGCCTCGCAATCTTTATCTGATTTTCAAAAAAGGGCGAATGATTTGGGAGGCCCCTGAACTCCCTCCATCATCCCCCTTTAAGCCCCTTATCTTTTTTTTAACACTTTTGGTCCCTCATGTAACAAAACTGCTAAGTTGTCGCCCTTCCACCCAATCAAAGCGTTAATTCTAAAGTTTTCTCCGTTAGTTGAGGGTAAAAATGACTTTTCACTCTTTATTATTTTATAAAACCAGCCCTCTGCATTTTCTTTATTTACATATCGTCCTCATAAATTTTAATTACAAACCCAACCACAATCCAATCTAGCTCGTCACCGCCAGCCTAGCCCTCACTACCACCTGCTCAGCCCTCACACAACCCATTCTAGCCCGCCACCACTCATCAAAGCCCTTCCACTAATATGTCATTGATTCTGGCCATCATTACTAACTCGAAATACCCCAATAATCAACTCAGAATTCCCCAATAATCATCATTGCTTGGATCAATCGATGACTCCTCGACCTACTTCCATCGGTATACGACCAGATCGACTCAGAATCCTCCTTGACCAACTTTTACCGCCTCAAAGAAACACTAATAGATCCCGAAGAAACCACCTGAACCTGGGCGTTGCTTGAATCAATGGGAGCTTGACTAGACATGCAGTGGGAGCTCGACTGGACTGGTGGTGTTCCTCAAAATAGCGGGATAAAGGAGAGCGGGCAGGTGAGCAGGAGAAAATAGAGCAGGCAGCACTGCTCGTAAAGGAGAAAAAAAAGAATAAAAGAAAAGGAGGAAAAAGAAAGGGAAAGAAAAGGAGAAAACAAAAAAGGAGAAATTACTATTTTCCCCTTAAAATTGACGGTTTGACCAACGCTTAATGTTTTGAACGGACGGAAGGGCGATGACTTAGCAGTTTTGTTAGATGAGGGGCCAAAAGTATTCAAAAAAATAAGGGGCTAAAAGGGGACGATGGAAGGAGTTCAGAGGTCTCCCAAGTTGTTCGCCATTTTAAAAATAAATCATTTTTTAAAACACTTCATACAAAAGGGAGTTTAGCCGTCCCAGCTTTTACAAGGTTGACCTATAAACACACCTTAACAAAATACCTGGTATGTTTACCCTAAACCTGAATCTAGAAGCACAACCCTACAAAACTACTTAAACCTTGAACTTCTACACCATCTCTATACTGATGAGCAGATCATTAATGTTCCTGGTTCTACCAACAGTCATCATGTGTTCCCAACATCCCCTTACCAACTCAGAATCCACAATTAGATATGGGGTAGCATACCAAGTCTTCTTAGCCGTTTATTTCCCATATGTGGCAGTTTGAACTCATTACCACCCTTGCATGCATTTCATGATCTCCACCATAATACATTATAAACTTAGTAATATCTTGTCAATTACCGTAGGATCCTCCCTTTCAAATGCATCATACATAACCTGCAATAGCCCAAATAGATGTTGACTATGGTTTTGTTATTGTAAACTCTGAATTGAGGCAAAGAAAACCTAAATCCAGCATGATCAGATCGGGTGATTTGGATGGTTGGCACACTAACTGAATAATGAAATCATTTGAGGTGGATGGAGCTAAAAACTCAGGGTCATTTGCAAATATGTGGGTTGGGACATTATCTACTTCTATGAAAATGTTTTTTCTTGCCCGCACTGGCCATTTTGTCTTAATTTCTGTAATTAGTTCATGAATAAGCTTGTGTCTTATGTTATCTCTAGTGATGGGTATTATGGGTGTAAACACCATAGTTCCCCTAGGTCTATTTACTGTGGTGTACTTGGCTGCTATATGTTCCACATAAGGAAATACCCTATTTTCCTATAAAACATTACATTTTCATCTAAGTCGAATATTGGTCAACACAAAACACATAGAAATATGAGTTTGGGAATGTAATGCTTGCTTTGGGAGATTCTGTAGGGTTCTGATTCATTGGGACCAAGAATGTACCTTGTTGTAGCCTTTGTCACGTAGAACCACTTTTCGTCGATGTGTACGATATTCTTCATGCCTTTGAAATGAAAGTTGCACTCCATTTTGCTTAAGCACCATTTCATCCTTGATTCTTTGCATGCCATTGTTAGGAAAAGGTGTACTGCATTTGTGTGACTTTTGATCTCCTTAATAGTTATTGCCCCGTGTATGCTACTTTTACCAACTTGCAGTTTTGCTGCTGTACTCCGGCATGTGTGCCTGAACCTTAGTGGAAATGTCATTAAGGCCTCCAAGTTAATTGGTTTCTTGGTTCTTCCACAGCGCATGTGTCTTTTCGAACGGGCACACATAGCCTCTCCATTTTAAAGTTGCTGCTTCACCCATGCCCAGATGGTGCTGATGGTCCTAACTGAAACAAACCATCTCTCTGCTGCCTCGACCCTTTGTTGGTGCTGAATTTGGTCCTTCTTGATGTGCTGAAGCAAGAAATGAGCAATTTCTTACCGCTGTTCGTCTATAAGGTTTCTCCCCCACAATCACAGTTCGACAAGCTCGATGATGATGATGAAGATGAAGAAGTAGAAGTGGCAAGATTAGGGTTTTATGTGCAAGGCCAGTTCATGAAGAACTTACCAAAAAGAAAATTCTAAGAGCTTTATTTTTTTATTTTTAGGGTTTCAAAGGGGGCTGTAATAAATGGCCCTATTTATAGTTGTGAGGGGGAATCTTTAAACTGAATGAACAGTGCACGAAAAGTGTGAATTTGGCTCCAAAACAAAAAAAAATTGGAGCCAAAAGTTAATTTTCGGAGGGAATAATTTAAATTGCAGCAGGGATTAACACATTTTCCAGTGCAATTTTCAATTTGTAATTAACCAGATTTTCAGTGTACTTTTTCAGCTTTTTAAATTGACATCAATCCTTTTTTTACTGTTCAATTTTGGAGCAATTTTTTCTTTCTCTGCAATTTATTTAGAGGCGGAGGGAGTATATGTTTATACTTTGAACTTTCTGTCGATAACCACACGAAGTGCAACGATTTGAATGCTTCTGGTTGAAATTAAATTCGTGCAACGATGATTGCATGTTAAAATTGCAATTCCTCATACTCTGACATTGCTTCTTTATAAACCTTATATTTTGTTACAGGTTCTGCTTTTATCACCATTATTAACAAGCAGGTGAATCATCTGTAACGATTGCTTTTTTACTTTTCAGATTCAACTTGCCGGACCACATTTTATCACCGGAACAGCCGTAGTTGTTCGTCATTCTTATCCAGATGATCTTGGAAAGGGTAAGAAATGATACAAATATATTTTTGTTGTTGCCTGGAAGTTAATTAGCATAATTTGCTGAAGATTTTGTTTTTGAGATTTGTAGAAAATAAGGGTAATAATGTGTGTTTGTATTCATGTTCGAAGTTATATTATATAGAGGTACAAAGACCTACACAGAAAAGGAAATCTAATCTAATTACAACTCCAAGTAATATTCACATAATTTTGCTTATTCCTTAATACTCCTTCTCAAGTTGGAGCATGGGGATTACAAATGTCCAACTTGCCAAGTAATGAATGACACTGATTCCGTTAGAGATCTTTGGTGAACAAGTCCGCAAGTTGATCAGTCGTTCGGATATGATGAGTAACAAGAGCACAAGACTGGACAAGATCACGAACAAAATGACAATCAACCTCTATATGCTCCGTACGTTCATGGAACACTAGATTTTCCGCAATGTGAAGAGCAGATTGACTGTCACAAAACAGTCGCATAGGAGCAGAATGCACAACACTTAAGTCCCTAAGCAAAGACTTAAGCCACAACAACTCACAACAACTAACAGCCATAGAACGATACTCAGTTTCAGCAGAAGAACGAGAAACTATAGGTTGCTTCTTGGTCTTCCATAAAACCGGAGAATCACCAATAGTCACAAAGTACCCAGAAAGAGAGCGTCGTGAAATAGGACATGTAGCCAAATCAGAATCACAATAAGCAGTTAACTGTAACGAACTATGTGAAGAGAAATAAACCTTGACCAGATGACTCTTCAAATAGTGAAGAATTTGAATCGCACCTTGCCAGTGAGGAACACAAGGAGACTTCATAAACTGAGCAAGCGTATGAACAGACTAACTGAGCTCAGGACGAGTGATAGTCTGAGGCGACCAACTAAGAGCAGATACTGTTCAAGATCATCATAAAGAGGACCTTCAACTTTTGCAAGATCATGTGTTTCTTCATAGGGAAATAAGTTGTCTTGGAAACCGATAAACCTGCATCAGATAAGATATCCACGACATATTTCCATTCTAAAAAAATATCTCATCCGGTCTTCTAGCAATCTCTATACCCAATAAATACTTAAGTGTACCAAGATCCTTCAAGTGAAAATAAGAGCTCAAGTATTTCTTGAATTCAGAGATGAGCAACAAAGAATTACCAGTAATGACCAAATCATCCACACACACAAGTACAAGCAAAGAAATTGAGCCACGAGTAAAAGCAAATAGAGAGTAATCTGCCTTACTCTGAACAAAGCCAAATGCTCGTAAAGCCTGAGAAAACTTGGCAAAGAAATTGCGAGGAGCTTTTCGAAGATCATAAAGATATTTCTGAAGGCGACATACCTGGCCAGTGGGCGTAGGATAGCCCGATGGAGGGCGCATAAACACCTCTTCATGAAAATTACTATATAGAAAAGCATTATGCAATCCATATGATGAAGTTCCCAACCACGGATAACTGCAACTGATAAAAATAGACGAACCAAACTCATTTTTGCAACAGGCACAAATGTCTCAATATAGACATTTCCTTCCTTCTGGAAGTTTCCAAGAACCACCGAACGAGCTTTATGACGTTCAATATTACCATCATATTTGAACTTGGTAAGATACACACATTTACATCCAATTGCAGTCTTACCCAGAGATAGAGAGGCCAAGGTTCACGTCTGATTGCGCTCAAGAGCATTAATCTCTTCAGCCATAACATCATGCCAATGAGCATATTTTGATGCCTCAGAATAAGTGGTGGGATACTCACTAGAATTTACGACACCCAAAAATCTAAAATAAATACTAGAAAATTTATCATAATTTACAAAATCAGTTAAAGGATAGAGAACACCTGAGGATTGTGACAACACATGTGCGATCGGTGTAGTGGGGGTATTAATATCAGCAATAAAGCCGACATAGTCTTCCAAATATTTAGGAGGCCGACGATCTCAAACACTGTATCATACAAAAGACAGCTCGGCCACAAGCAGCACTGAAGATTGAATCAGTGAGGCATGCGGAAGAGGAGAAGTAGGTGGAGGAGACGCTACTTCTGACGGTGATGGTGAAACTGGCATATCTTCAGGCGGTGCATGAAGTGTGGTGACCGGTGATCGGAAGTGCATGAAGCACGTGCGGTGGGGATGTCGGGTCGATCGGTGGCCAAGGAGGCCGATATTCTGGATCAGGGACCACCGATGACGGCTGGTACTTCTACAACGATGAAGTTTCTGGCGACGGAGTGATGTCCGGCGTCGGCGATGGTTGAGTAGTAGATGGCACAGCGTACGAAAACTGGTCTTCATAAAAATTAGCATCCCGACTGTTGAAGAATGTACTAGATTACAAATCATAAAGGTGACTCCTTGGAAAAATACATCGTCGACTCCTTGGAGCAAACTTGCCACGATATCTGGGAATGTATGAGGCATATATAACACAAGCAACCAAAAACTTTCATAAACTTGTAGCTTGGAGTACGTCCATAGAGTAACTAAAATGGTGTGCGACCATTATGTTGCTTCGTCGGTGTCTGATTAATCAGATAAGAAGAAGTGAGAACACATTCTCCCCAAAAATAATAGGCATATTAGCTTGAAAACGCAAAGCACGAGCCACATTTAACAAATGATGATGTTTGCATTCCACACGGCCATTTTGTTGTGGTGTATCTACCATAGATGTCTCAAAAATGATCCGGGATTCATAAAGTATGATCTCAAAGGCAGAAATTATGTACCATTATCAGTACGGACACAACAGATATGGTGCCCAAACTGTGTCCTGATTAAAGGACAAAATTATTGAAATCTAGAGGCTACATCTGAATCAGCCACTAATAAATAAACCCAAACAGCTCAGGAATAATCATCAAGTATAGGTAAAAATAAAATGCACTACTAGAAAATGGTGTGCGATAAGGCCCCCAAATATCACAATGAATCAATTCAAACAAAGAACTACCATTCGAAGAGCTCAAAGAGAAACTCTATCTAGTTTGTTTTGCCCTATGACACACAGAGCATGACATAGAAGTATTATTTGTGCTAAAATCAAGAGTAGGAATAGAAGACAACACCGTATGGGATGGATGACCAAGATGTTGATGTCATAAATCAGATGTAGAAACTCACGGAACTGACTGCGAGATATGAGACTAAGCTCGTGTATCCAGCAGACGAAGCCAATAAACCCTCCATTATTGTTCACCCACGCCAACCATAGTCCTTTTACTGATTTTTTTTATAAAATGCAATAATTTTCAGTAAACAAAGCTAGACATTTTAAGGCAAACAACAATCTAGAGCATGATAATAATTTGCATCGTAGTGTAGTAGGTATATAAAGCACATGAGTAAGAGTGATATCTCCAAAATGCAAAGAATCATATTGTGCCGCAGATGACAAAGATCCATCAGGCAGTAAATTATTAATTTAATAGGTAGGGGCAGTAATGTCAATATGATAACCTTTGTCACCAGTCATGTGATATGAGGCTCCCGAATCAATAATCCAAGGTAATGTAGGCTTACCTGACCCATGGTCAGAAGGGTAATTTACCTGATTAAATAAATTAAGGGTCGCACTCCATTGGTCGTCAGATAGAGAAGGGCAAAAATCATATCAGCCAAGGGAGACGGAGGCCGCAGATGCAAATCCTGGCAAGGAGGTGACAGCGCCGACGAAAAGAGCCATACAGAATTTGTGTATTTTGTTTAATAAAAAATGCTCCAAATGGGTACAAAACAACAACCAAATGGAAAATGTACGTGCAGAACAGCAACAATGCGTGAAAACACGCACTTCTGGAAGGGAGAAATCGTGCCTCTTCAAACGCGCTTGATTACACGCGCTTCAGGAAGGTAGCGTGTGTGAATCTCACGCACGCCTTGTCGGCGTGAGCAAATAAAATGGCATTGACAGGGATAGCAGGCAATGACAAGTGGCTTGTCGGGATCGGTCTTAGAGAGTTTCTGCAGCTTGGAAACGGATTCAGGCAGTGACAAGGTGGCAGTCGGGATCAGTCTTGGAGAGTTTTCGGCAAGTTGGAAATTGAAGCGGATGGGTCTGTTCAGAAATGGATCCAAGCTTCGTGCTCGGGTCTGCTTGGAAACGGGTCTAATCAGTACCTCTTTTTCTTTTTAGGATCGGTGGTTGGTTTTTTACGGTAAATTAAGACGGAAGATTTAGGATCGGCGGCTGCTCTGATACCATGTATAAAATAAGGGTAATAATGTGTGTTTGTATTCATGTTCTGAGTTGCATTATATAGGTGTACAAAGACCTATTCAGAAAAGGAAATCTAATCTTATTACAACTCCAACTAATATTCACATAATATTGCTTATTCCTTAATAAGATTTATGGTGTTTAATGGAACCTCCACTCTTTGGAATGAAACAAGATTTTGTGGCATATTCATAGCATGAATAATAAGCCTTAGGGTTAAATGCATTGATGCCCCTCAGTTCCTCTGTTTGTGCACTTCTACCCTCCAGTTTTTCAGAAGTGCATTTG
>JAULKM010116747.1:0-76543 GCA_032355605.1 Rubia tinctorum | reverse complement strand
TACCGAGTTAAGGAACTCAGACAAACCTTGGCTTAAGACAATCACGGTCGTGGAAAAATGTGTTCCTTATCAAAGTATGACAAGTCCTACCAAGCTACAAAAATTCATCTTTGAAGATGATGAGGTATAGTAACAAAGCTTTATTTGGCCTTTGTTTATACAGTACACATATCTTAAATGTTATACCAAAGTCACTCATACACAAAATATGCCTTTGGAATTTAACAGGTACATGTTCCTTTTCACTATAACAGCCTCCTTTTAGTGCAATATATAGTACACATTTTTACTACTATTACATGGTTTATGCATTTCTGTTTCCCCCTCTTAGAACAGAAGGAATTTTTTTCCCTCAACTATCTTACGGTGTTTCACTTTCTAGCTCTCTATGCCTAGTTTCTCTCTGCCCTCAATTTGACCAATTTTTTCATATGTTTAACAACAACTCCAAAAATATAATCATCTGCTATATATAATAACCTTCTATTAAATGTTCTTTCTTCTGTTTAGCTTAATCAGATTGTTCTTCCAATTGAACCATTCCTGCAGTAACTTTGTTGCCTCTTTCATCAGGTTTACTGAACTTAAATAAGGATACCACAAATTGCCAATACAACTTCTTCCATGCAAAATACATTGACCAAAATGTCACCCTACTTAGATACTTATTCTACCCCTCTCTGTATAGAAACATAACATGCACTGTTCTATTTGACCTATTAAATAAAAAACACTCTAATTTTCCCAAACAATGTAACATCAGCCCAACAGAAAAAAAATTGTTTCCCCATAGGACCACCACAATAAAATCCGCGTCAGTAACTAAACATCAAGTCCAAAATATCTTGCAAACAATTGAACTGGTGCCCATTTTATATTTCACTTTGTTCGCCTCTGTGCCTCAATTTACCTCTCCTGTTACTGAATATTCCTCATTTCAAATTTGCAACATTATCTTCTTCATCATACAGTACAACTCTAACATGAACATCATTTGCTATTTAAAATTTTCTTCGCTCTCAGATTTACTGTCTCTCTTGTCTATGGCTGACATTTAGCACCTTCTTTTGTCTTCGTAGCAACACTATCAAACTTCATAATTCTTACCGCTTATAGACTTAAGCGTACCATTCCACTATATTGAATTTACTATGTTATGGCTTATCATGCATATTGAACTTCAGATTTGTTACTGCCACTGAACCAAAGTGCTGGAAAAAATCCCCTGTTCGTAATTAATATTACTACAGCTTTTCCCCATTTAAACCTTGTTTATCTACATTTCATGCTAATATTTAATGCCAACCACCACTGATTTATCCCAACTAACATTACACTTACACTTTTATGTTGTGTATATAAGGGAGCAAAAGTAGAGGGTATAATGTTCAACAAGGCTTTTCATACAATGGCCTCAAAGCTAGAGCTGTACCATAAATATCGGATTTCAAATGCTGAGATCAAGGAGATTGATAAGAAATATGTAAAAGGGGCAATAAATATGCAGTGGATCATTGATACAACAACTGTGATCGAAAATATTGAGGGTCAAACACAAATGGTGGCCATGCAGAAAAAATACATCCCATTCTCTCAAATACCTGCACTTTATGATAAAGCAGAAGGACCTATCGGTAAACTTCTAAGCGATCTTTCATACAAAACTTACACGTTTTTTATAATTTCCCTGCCACTGATTTTACTTATTTCTTATCCCTTTTTTCTTTTATTTTACCAGATGTAATAGGTATTGTTGTAGCATATCAGCCCACTCAGACTGTCGTCACACAAAAAGGCCCACGCTTGCTTCAAAAATTTACCCTTATGAATGACAGGTTCGTAAAAAACTGCTTCCAGTTTCATGTTCAGCATTCTTTTGCTTTTGCCTAAATCATTTCTTACTACCGTTGTGCTTTCCTAGCTTTGAAGCCATCAAATTATCTTTATGGGCTGAACTTGCCGCTACTGAAGGAGCTGCATTAGTCCGCATGATGCTTAGGCAATATCCAGTCCTCATTGCAAGACGAGTCAACATAGCATTTTTCAATGGTAAACCTATTCTGCCCATCTTTTAACAATCATAACAAACACCAAAATAAACATTGAACGGATAAGCAATCCTATGGTGCACATGCAGGCTTAGAGCTATCGACGAATTTTCGTACAAGCCTGTTGCTAGATGGCTCAACCGACGAAGCGCTGGATCTGAAAAATTGGTATAATCTTTACATAATCTACTTACATAAACATACTCATACAGTCACACCCTCCTCTTATTACAGGTCAACCCAGAACCACAAAAAAAATCCACGAAATTGTCTCCTCTAACATCGACGCATTACACGTTGTAAGTATCCCGCTACAAATTTAACTCCGCTGGCCAACATACTACCTGAACACAAGGTGATATATTTTAGGCAACCTACATACCCATTTCTTACACAATCATCATCGTAGCTAAATTCGCGTCAATAAATTCCAGCTAATAAACAAATTATTTTTCTTTAGATGCCATGTTCGAAAGTTACTGTCAGCTTGAAAGGAATAGCTCAGAATTACCACTATATGGCCTGCAAGAAGTGTTTCAATGCTACAACAGCTGAATTTCAGTTTGAATACACATGCAACATTTGCTCAACAAAACAACTTGCAGAACCTAGGTAACTCTCTGTCTTCATCCTTACTATCATATACTTATCGTTTGCAGTATTAGATTTCTGCAAAACACCACTTCAAACTTCATATGTCATATTACTTCGCAGATGCCGCCTTGAAGCAAAGTTAAGTGATACCAGCGGAAGTATCAACGCAACTTTGTTTGGTGAGCTTGCTGAGAATTTACTCGGTTTAACTGCCATGGAAGCTATGCAAGGAGTATCACAGGTACAATAGAAATACAAGAAACTAACATACGTTCAGACATGCTCATCCAGTAAGCAAAACAGGTTTCATCAACATATTTACTAATACGCTTATTTATTCATATATTTCTTCTATTTAATGCCAGGATTACATACAATTAAGGGACTCACATCTGGGGAAAAAAGAATTCATAATTCAGCTGACAGTCAGCAAATTGAAACCACATGAAATTACTCCTAGATACACAGTTGTAAAGTGCTCTGAAAATGTGGCATTTAATGTAGTGGAAGAAGCTGCACCACCCAGCGCTTCTCTTGCAGGACCTACTGCAGCAGCAGCAACTCCAAGCTATGATGTGCCTTCACATTTGATGCAAAACCCACCAATTATGGCCAACTTAAAGACACAGCAAGAAATTCAGTTCGGTCCAGATTCTTCTTTGGAAGCAAACACAACCGGACAACCTCCTCCCTCACGCCTCAATACGAGAGGTTAATTTATCCTACCATACCTACTCATATGTTAGATTGTTACAACTTTTACATTTGGAACAACCATCCTTGTACATTTCTCCCATTACCAGTTTTTATCGCTAACCATTTCAAATATATATGCATGATTACCGACAGGTAAAGCTAAAGCTTCTTTGTTTGCAAGATTTGACGACCTCTCAGACACCACAGAACCACCTCCCAAGAAACAGAGGTAGTTGTCAAATTCTGTATCACTTAATTGCCATATTATGTCCCTTAGCTAACTATGTCATGGTGTCTAATATATGAACAAGAAGTTTTTGTCGAATTCATTTTGCAAGTACCGCTTTTCTCCCTAATGCCTATGTTAAATCAATGGACATTCTACACCTTTCCCCCCTTTATCTTATGAATGACCTAACCATCAACGTATTTTTCCTTTTTACAATCATACATACATCCTACGTTTTACTTAATCGCCTGTTAAAATCTCGTTAAAATTATTCAAAATTTAAAATCCAAATACCCTTGCCAACTATTTGCTATGTACCACATACTTATTGTTCAACATATATTCAACCCTACCGTTTCATTTCTCTTATATACAGTTAACAAAAGAAATTTCTTAAAAAGTTCTACTAACCGACTCTTCTCATTCAACCAATACTCATATGCAACTTGACAATATAAATTCTATTACCTTCAAACTAACATCTCATTGCAACATTGAACTTCTTTATACATCTTCATCTATGCTATCCCATAATTACATGTGGTCAAATACTACAAAAAACTAAATCAACTTACCATTCAGCCTACCTTTTACGATATTCATCCAACGACACCGCGTAACGCGCGGTGTACCAACCCGCTAGTTTACTAACTAAAAGCTTAGGCGCTGTTATTCCTCGTTTCTTACTTCAGTATAATTTTGAATTGCTACTTTTAAAGTTGGTTTTTGATTTTTTTAATTTTAATTTTTATGATTTTTAATTTAGTTCAACTTAGTCCCCTTTCTCCAGAGCTTATTTGAACTTTAGTTCAATTCAGATCAGATTATTACAGTATAATTATATTTATTTCGATTCAGTTCAATATTTATATTTATTTCAGATCAGTACAATATAATTATATTTATTTCGATTCAGTTCAGTTCAGTATTTAGATTTATTTCAGTTCAGTATATTTATACTTATTTCAGTTTAGTATGATTACACTTATTTCAATCCAGTATATTTATATTTATTTCACCATAATTTATTTTATCATTATTACGTTGTCATATGACAACCATTCAAGTTTTATTATTATATAAATATTAATAAATTGATAAATATTTAAATTATAAATAATTTTACTACTACAAGTTGTAACACAAGTAACATTTAAAAAAATAAAAGATAATTTATAAGTTAAAATGCATAACATTACACACTTGATTCAATGTCATCGTCATCTATTTTTACTATTCTTGTGTTTTAGTCTCCATATTACTAGAGATAATTGCCAAATTCATATATCGATTCAAATTTGATTCATTTCCAATTTCCATTGCATGTTGAACAAATCTACATCTACATTTTCCTTCGACATTTTAAGTCATGCTCCACTACGGTGTGTATCACAAGTTCCTCCATTAGAATGAAGTTGTGAAGCGTGATTGTAGCTACAATCAAGAAATAAACTACTAAGATAACTATTAAAATTGAAAAATAAAATATTTCAAGTTCATATTTAAAATAAAATAAAATAATAATAAAATGTTTGATATGAGAATTTTTGTATTTGATATGAAAATTCATGTTATCTAGAGTGTATCTATACTTCAGTTCATTTGAATTCAATTCAGTTTAGTTCATTTAAGTTCACATAAGTTTATTTGAGTTCAGTTCAATATGAATGTTTAGCATGAAATTTATATTACTGTAATCATATTATTACTAATTTTTAGTACACTTATTTTAAATTTAGTTCAGATTATTGCAGTTCAGTTCACCTCAACGCAGTTCAGTTTAGATTAGTTCTTTTGATAAATGTTTCTTTTTTTAACACTATTATAAACTGATTTATATTTTTAGTATTTTAATCATGTATAACAAGAAATTAAAAAAATGGTAAATACATTTTATTTTGGTTAACAAATACTTTTAAGAATTAAATTTCAGTTTCTCATTCATTATATTTAAATTTATTTTAGTTCACTATATTTAACTTATTTCAGTTCAATATATTTATATTTATTTCAATTTAGTATATTTATATTTATTTCAGTTTAGTTCAATATATTTATATTTATTTCATTTCAGTTCATATCAAATCAGATCAGATTATATCAGTTTCAAATAACGGAGCCTTAGTTAAATATTAGATTGAAAGAATAGGAAATTAGTGGAGGATAAATCTTTGAGGAGAATTCTTTGTTTATAAACCTATATAGTACATGTATTTATTTAGATTTAAATATCAATAGTCAATAATTCACAATTAATCTTTGAGTTGAATTAGCAGAATCTCATACTCAATGTAAATACCACTTTAAGTTTATGGTTTGTTAATTTTCCATTTCAAATTCGTACTATTTGGTGACCTATAATTAAATAAAAGGAAACAAAAGGCAAATCTGATTGAGCATTAGTACGAAATCTTTGTGAGTTGTGACCATGTGTGGCATTATTACCTCCACGAACTCTCCTAAACGTAAGATCCGTTAAATCTTTGGCATTAAGGAAGGAAGGACTATCTAGGCAAAAAATCTTTGAATTTGAGTCAAATTAAAGATTCTTCAAATGATCACTTTCGAAATTTCAATTTTGATGTATGATAAATAACATAACATTTAAGCACTCTTTTCCTATTTTCATGTTTCAAAATCGTGTTCACCCATAAATAATCTATTATAATGAAATAGATGGTTGAAAATTTGAGATTAATTTCTTAAAAAGTAAAATAAACACAATAAATATCTATAATAATCTTTTAATGTGAATTTCTAAAATGGTTGACATTGTAGATGCTAGGGCAACAATTAGTTTACCATAATCTTTTATTTACCTAATTTTATTGGGAGAGCGGTCATGAATTTAAATATTAACTCTTAAATTTTACTATTATAAGAGTTTTATTAGGAATGCCCCTTTGAGGAAAACCTTGACTCCTAATGTTGAGCAGCAACTGAGGTGCATCATCTATCTGACGGTGGGGCCTATTAGGTATTTTGGGCTAAAATCTTGGTTGATACACTTTGTGCCATCATTCCTTGGTAAGGAAGGGGAGAATCCCAACAAACATCTTTTTTTACTCCCATGTGGTATGTTGCGGTATAATTCTCGAGCGAGTAGATGAGAAGCTATACATGTTGTAGACATTCCCTTTTTCTTTGAGAGATGCCAAAAGGGATTGACTATATTATCTTCCCTTCGGGAGCATCAACTCGTGGATTTAATTGAAGAGGAAGTTCCTTACAAAGTACTTCCCAGCCTCCAAATCTGCCACTTGAAAGAAGGAGATAAGAAACATCGTTCAATGGTATGAAGAGTCATTTTACGACTATTGCAAGAGGTTCAAGGAGATCTTTTTGAGCTTCTCATGCCATTGCTACTCAGAAGGAGACTTGGTTTAGTGTTTCTACAATGGTTTACTCGACGATTATCAATAACTAGTGAGGGGTGCTTGTGGTGGATTAATCGAAAAAACGAGTTCGGGGGAAGCTATGGAATTGTATGAAGAGTTGGCCGATGAGTCTAGGACTTTTAGCTCAATTTTCGACCTTAGAAAGAAAAACTCGAACAACACAAATGCTAGCTTCAACAATGGAAAACTTAAGGACCATATCTCAAAACCCACTTCGATGGTGAAGTCTTAGAGGACAAAGTTCGGAAATGCATCGCATGTGAAGTATCGTGAGATTTGTGCATCGCCGCACCCTACAGAGTTATGCCCTAGTTTGTAAGACGATTATGTTGTGGAGGTGAATGCAGTGAGTTTTCAAGGAAGCTAATGATACCATCGGTATCAATGGAATCAATGCTACCAAGGCGGTCAAGACTACCAAAATGGACCTTATAGAACTGGTAATAGAGATCACCCAAATCTCTGGCATGGGAATGCCCAAGGAGGTCAAAATGCACAACAATACCGCCCTAAAAAACAACAATACCACAATCCGCAACAAAAATTCCCAATTTTCCAAGACAAGCCTTATGATCAAGGCAAAATTCCGAGCTTGTCAAAAGATGAAGTGATGCAGCCATGAGAAGGTTGAGCTTATGTACAGAAAAGGCCGAGAAGTTCCAAGAGAAATCCAAATCGAGCATTAAGAACTTGGAGAATCAAGTGAGTCAAATGGCATACATCTTGAATCGAATAGAGTCAATGGATTTGGGAAATCTTCCTTCTCAACTGGAACTTAATTCTCGCCAAAATGTTAGTGCTATCTCGTTGAGGAGTGGTAAAGAGGTGAAGAACGCCCAAGGAGAAGATGTTAAGCGGGAGCTTGAGAAAGCAAAAACTTTTGAGAAGGAGGTCGAGGAGAATATGAGTAAGGGGAAGGAAATCAAGGAAGAAACCATCGTTAGTGATCAGTATCGAACCTTGAGACATCATCCCCTCCTCTCAAGGAAGCAATAATGGTGGATATCCCCTATTATGTACCAGAACCACCTTTTCCGGAAGTCTTGAAGGGTAGGAGGAAGAAGGAGGGCAAAAAATACATCTACAGAGTCTTTCGTAGATCTGAGGTAAACATTGCACTCTTGAATGCTACAAATCAAATTTCTAGGTATGCCAAACTTCTTGAGGAATTATTTGTTTTCAATAGAAAATAAAAATGAAGACTAAGCATAAGAGTTGAAAGAGTGAGCATATATCTGCCCTGTTTAATGATGAATTTCCTCCTAAATGTGATGATCTGAGAATTTTTACAATCGTTTGCGTGATAGGAGAAAAAATTGTTGAAAATGCCATGCTAGATCTTGGTGCATCAATTAATGTGATCCCATATTCCTTATATAAAGTCTAAATCTAGGCACTTTGCACAAACCAGGGTTGTTATCCTATTAGCTCATCACACTGGCACATGCCCAAAAGGTGTTGTGAAAGACGTGTTAGTAAAAGTTAATTTCTTTACATTGCCTGCCTACTTTTACGTCCTTAATATGGAGAATGATAATCATGCTACACCTATTTTACTAGGTAGGTCATTTTAAAGACTTCAAGGACAATAATCAATGTGCATAATGGGACACTAACTATGGAATTTAAAGGGCGGAAGGTAGAATTTGACACCAATAATTCTATTGATCATCCTAGTAAATACCACTCTTTCCATGCTATTTATGCTATTAATGATGTAGAGTAAGATTTGTTTGATCCCAATGGTAGTAGTTCTTAGAAATTTGCCTTAGGAGATTATTTAAATGATGATTAATTGCATATGTTGTGAGTACTAACATGACAACGATAATGAAGAATCTCTTGGGGAGGCAACATTGAACACCCCTAGTTTCTTCATGGTGGAACCAATAAAAGTGGGGTTCCCTCATTCTCATGTGAAGACTTTGGTGGTCGAGTCCAAACCACCACCGAAAGTACTTAAATGTTCACCTCTTCGAGAAGGATATAAACCCTCGGTGGTCAATTCAATCAAAATCACAGTCGAGTAAAGAGAGAAAGTTTTGGCCATGTTGAGGAAGCATGAAGGAGCCTTAGATTATGTTCGCTGAGCTTTGTTAGGGGATGGCATGGATCCCAAGAATTTTGTCCCGGGTTGAGGAAAAGAGACTGGTCTCCTTGGTTTTTTTGTTAATGAAAGCCTTAAAGGGAGTAAGTTGTGCCAACGACGTTCAATAAACTAGGTTTTGATCATCTATATAGCTATTCGTGACATTCCATCTATGATGTCGCAGTTTATTTATTATTGTTATTTTTCATTATTTTACTTTATTTCTTTCACGGTTGTATTTTTCCCATGATTTTGTAGAAAAATAGGTACACTGGGTTGGATGATCAAAATGGTGAATTGAAGTCAAGAATCAAGGGAGGATGAGAAAGTGAAAGTCATGAGAAAGATAGAGAAGAAGGAAAGTCTGGATGTTGAATTTTTTTGCTAGGTATGGAAGCTTCAAAAGTTGTCATGAGGTGTGAGAGATATCGCATTGCTCGCGACTGACAAACGGAAATATGACTTCCAGTAAATTTCCATCGCGAGGAGTGGGAATCCCCCACTGCTCGCGACAAGCTTCAACGGAAATTTTGTCTTTTCAAATAATTTATGTCGCGGGGCGTGGGGATAATCCCACAGCTCGCGATAGACTTGAGAATAATTCAACTTCCAGTAATTTTTTGTCGGAGGGCGTGGAAATCCACCACTGCTAGCGACAGACTTAGGGGCTTTTTGGCTTCCAATAACCTGCTGTCACGAGGTGTAGGATTCTCCCCACTTCTCACAATAGTATTAATGATTTAAAATGAAATTCCAGGAGAACAATTTCTTCGTCATAACCTCTCATTTTCTTCTTCTTTTTCTCTCAAATGTCCCACTTCCCCACTTTCTTCTCCACAAATCCATCCACCACTCCACTTCCTCACAATCACAATACATTATCCTCTATCTCCCAACCATTCTCCACAACACAAACACATCAAACTACCTTCAAATCCAAAAACCCTCTCAGAAAACCCTAGAAATTGGGGATTTTGGGAATTTTCTTAATTAGGGTTCTTAGAAGGTGTGGGCTGGATAGCATTGCTTAGATACTTCTTCCTCTACACACTTGTGTACAATTCTCAACTCTCAATCTTGTGTACAATTCTCAACTCTCAATCTTTTAATTGTTATTTATGTGTAGTTTAGGGATTTGAATTGTGATGAATTCTTGGGTTCATGTGTGAATTTTATTGTTTGTAATGAATGTGTGGATTTATATTTTGGGAAACAGTGATCACATTTCATTCAGTCTTTGGGACTGGAGTACAGATTGTGACACAACGTGCTACATTGTGCACATCAACGACTTCTAGTCTATCTACCTTAAAAATTGATAAACTATAGAACACCGTTCCAAGAATTAGAAATTCTCTTACTAATTTCCTAACATCTGGCGGGATTTTTGGATAGTTTGTGATATAACGCAGTACATTCTTGCAACCAGTTTTAATTGATAACCTTATCATTCCTTGGAGGCTTGCTTGTTTCCTGACGTGTAGTATTTCCATTAGCTCTGCTTAGGCTACTAAGAAAGCATGGATTTTAGTTGTTCCTCCCCAACCACCATGTGTGAGTGATTACTATGCACAACATGTTACAACCCCATCACCCGTACTGCTGCAAAATGTTGCATCTGTCTTTATTATGTTGTTGTCATGGAATAGATGATCCACACATTTGTCTTTTTCCAACCATAGTACATTCATGTCTCCCTCTTTCCATTTTTCATTGATTGGATCCTCCTCTGTATCCACCCGTTAAGACGCTATTTGGAGATATACACAGGGGACTTTGTTGTATATGCCGTGGCTATTCTCCATTTTTGCATTCCTCGATAGTGAAGTTGTCTCTACCCTGATGGTGGGACTAGGTCTAGAGTAGCATTATTCATTGCACACCATATTGACCACATGATGAAGCATGCAAGTTTTGTATATTTCCTCTCTGGTGCGATCTTAAACGATAGTTGTAGCCAGAGTTTAAGGGACACTAGCCTATCAAAGTTGAAGTGGAGTCCCAGTCTATGTTGCCTCCATACTTTTCTAGAAAAGTCGCATTCGAATAGCATGTGTTGTACTCACTCATCCACTAGCGAGCACATCTGACATTTTTTAGATATGTTCATTCCTCTTTTCCAAAGATCAGACTCATTGGACATACCCCTTGAATCATTTTCCAAATGAAGAATTTTATTTGTTCTGGAATTTTCATGTTGTAGAGTGCTTTCCACATGTTTGTTTCATTGGAGGTTGTCTGATGTGTCGTGGAGGATGATGGCTCTGCTCTTAAATTTTCTTTCCAGGCCGCATGGTATGCTGATTTGACAGTGTATTTTCCAAGTGTTTCCATGTCCCGGGCTAGATAGTCCACATCCCCAAAAATGTGATTCTGGATGTGAATCTTGACAATCTTGTTGATGTTGTGACTTCGATACAGTACCATGAGCGGTGGCATTCTTTAGCTTTTTTGTGCATCAATGAGATCGTTTAACTTTCAAGCCGGCAAAATGTTCCTCTCAAATTGGTTAGGGTTTACTTGTTTTGGAATCCAATTTTGTTAGATGCCCACTTCTTCTCCCATTATGATCTTATAAGAAAGGATGACTGGTGATTTCCACTTTCTCTTTTAGAAGAATGTCCTTTTAATTTCTTCCCATGTGATCCCTACTGAAAGTTGGCTGCATTAATCACTATTGACTGTCGGTTTGATGAGTTGCAATAGATCTTTAATGGTGGACCCCCCATAAATTCCATGTAGCATGACAGATTCCTTTAAAAATACTGTGCTTATGTGTTCTACCACAACATCTCGCAATTGGCATGGATCAGTTCCCCATATCCATGCACTGTTCTTCATCTGCATTACACGGTTTCTCCTTGAATCTTTTTTTCCTATTTGTGATACAAGTTAGTATTTCCATTGCCTTCTGTGTGCCACATTGTCTTAGTTCTTTGTCTACATAAGTTATTTTTGTTAAGTTATTAGTTCATCCAGATCCTCCGAACTGACGCTCACAACTTCAAACTCTTTCCTCAGTTGAAGTCTGTCAATTTCTACCTCTTTCCTCCGAATCATCTTTTCCAGGCATCCTAAATTTTATCGGTTCCAATTACTCATCCTCTTCATCATGGTTGCGAGCTTGTTTCCCAAGTTGAGCATATAACATTGTTTATTTACTGATGCAGTTTGTAGGGAGATGAGGTCGTCTATTCTTTCCTAGAATTCTTTGATAATGTTTTTGACGTCGTCCCTACGGATCCAAAAAGCTTCAAACTTTGGTTTTTCTTGACTCCTTGTTTGTAGATTATGGTGGTGGAAGTTTAGTATGAGTGGTCCATGTCTAGTCATTGGAGATTTCGGAGCATGTATGTTTGAATAAGTTGAACAATGTCTGGTTTACGAAGCTTTTCTCTAATCTTTCTATGATTAGTTGATCCCCTTTTTGACCATTGGACCATGTGAACCACTAACTATGGTTATGAAGTTCATGTAGCTCATTCCATTATAACACCTCCGCCAGGGCCGCCGTTTGCTGATCAGTTATGTTGTTTCCCCCATTTTATCTTCATTCTCTGTAACCTGGTGGTAGTCTTCTATCATTAAAATGTTGGCATATCTTCAAATCCCAAATCTTAATTAATTAAGAAGTCAATATTTCTAGATTCATGAATCGAAAACTCAAAGGTTGGTTCATGAATGAGAAATTCAAGAGTTGGTTTAATTAATGAAGACTCTTGATTTGCACTTAAACCCTTATAAATAGATAGAGAGTTAGAGTTGTTAGGTGTGAGTTTGGTAGACAAGTGTTCTGGTTTTCAAATCACCCTTCTGAATAAGTAATCTGGGTCAGGTGGTCTTGTGTGACATAATGCCTGACATCTATAATCTGTCTGGCCCATTTGGGCAATAAGATTAATCAGTTATCGTTTGTGGAGGTGGCCAATATGTTTGGTTAACCATGTTATAATCAGTGTTCTGTGTGTATTTCTTTCTTTTATGATCTTGAGCTATGCCAGGGGACTAATTTTTCCCAACAAGTGGTATCAACGCTAATGGTTCAAGCTTCTACTTCAAGAGAAGAAGAAAGAGAAGAAGAAGAAATATCAGAGCGTGGGTGATATGTTGGCGATCCTGGAGAAGACATATGTTTTTGTCGCCTCTACTAGGATTACTAAGTTGCTTTGCTAGACAAGTTCTTTCCTGGTTGAAATTGTTAAGAATCAAGTTATCTATTTTGTTATCTTCTTCACAAAGTCTTTCCTGGTTGGACTTGGTGAAATCTCCAATGTTTGATAAATCCTATCCTAGGTGGATTTATTCTTATTGGTGGTATCTGGATATCATGATCAGACTCTAGTGAGTTTTTGAAACAAAGAGCTATTTGGTACCTAACCTTTTGTGAGTTATTGCCCTTAGCTTCTATAACAACTAAAAAATCTAGTTTTTTTCAATAAACTGATTAACCTATTTTCAGAGGTGGAGTGGCCTCTAACATTCCAAATAAGTGTTTTTACTCCCATTTTAAAAAAAATTAAAGCCAACCTGGAGCTCCTTTTAGGAGAAATATTTCTATCTGAAGTTTGATTTGTAGCTAAGTCTGTGAAGTTTTCAGCCTCATCATCCAGATTTTGCTCTTTTGCTTCATTTGTATCCAAATCTGTTTCATGTATTTAGTTTTTTTTCTAACCTTCCAAACTTCTTTGAAGGATGTTCCCCTTTGTTTAGCCAATTTTCAGTCTCCATGTATCTGCAAGATATCATCATCATGGTTAAATGGTAGTTTACTTTGATTCCAACGGAATTGAGATAAAGTGAAACCATCAGAGTTAAGAGATTTTGTTGTTTCTGCAATTGGTGTCATCCGAGAAGGTAGCAGTGTAGAGTTGTTTCAGGGGTGATAAAGGCATTGTTTTGAAAGCCCTGAGTTCCTGGTTGTCCTCGATATCTTCCTCATCGCTATAGACATCGTCTTCTTGGTTTAGGTTCATGTGATGTGCTTGAAGGTTGACTACCGGCTTGCCGGATAGAAAATCATTAGAATGTTGTGTCTTTTGTGGTTCCTGGCTCTCTGAATTGCCTGGACCAATTTCAGTGTTTGTGGGATTTGCTTCTATAATGGTATCAACATGTGTGTCTGATGTGGGCTGAAGATGTGGTACTTCGACTATGTGATTGAGGGTGTTAAATTGGCCTTGTGCATCAGTTTCATGGTTCATTGCCTTTTATGACTGAGTTGATTCTGTGCAAATAATATTAAGTTCTTCCTTCTGGAGAATATCAAATCGGTTGAATAGCTTAGAAGATAAGACCTTTAGTGGGTATTTCGATGGTGAGGGAAGGATAGTGTATGTGGGTTGGTTTTTTAAGTAAGTTATCTTCATTACAGTGATTTTTGTGGTGCTTTCCTCAGTTTGTGAGACAGGGTTATTGTCAAGGTTTATAGCTAGCTGTTTCAAAATCTGAGAATTTTTAGAATCACCTTGTAATTTCCAATCCATGATTTGTTTATTGGTACCAGTAGGTGATTTCTAGGCATTAGGCTTTGGCTTTGGCACAGAGCCTGGTTTCTGCAGTAGCTTTTCCTTTCTACAATTGTGGTTTGAATTTCCTAGTTTTGAACATTTTCCCACTTGTAACTTTCTGCTTCCGAATTCGTATTATTTTGCAAATTTCTTGTCCTTCTGAGGAAGTTATTTGGTGTCGGTAAAGAAGTTTCTTTTCCCCCTGATTCTTCTTTGGAAATTTTTTGATACTAGTTTCTCAACTTTAGCCTTCTTTATACCCTGGAAACTAATTGTTGGGAGGGAATAGCTCTAATACTACTTTTTTGGGAGGAAACTTTAAATGGTTGGAAGATGATTTAGAAATTTTGGGTGAAAATGGAAAACTTGGAGGAAGAGATTATTTCTAAAAGGAGAAGGCTTCTATTATTTTTGGCTTGATTAAAACTCTAATACATCACCCCTATTTATACTAGTGGCATCCCCTAACAAATGACTAAGATCTTGACATCTCAACTCTAATCTAATGGCTACAATTAGCTCTCTAGAATTCTCTCTTCAACTCCATGATAATTTACATATTCTAGAGATGTTCTAGAACCTACCCTAGAATCTTCCATAATTCTCAAGACTTATTTGGACTTCTTCTAGATAATGAGCCACTAAGAAACCATATGGCCTAAGCCAAAATCATGTTTACTTTTCAACAACCCCTCTTAAGCTTGATTTTCCACTCCAAGCAAGCTCCTCATCCTGATGAAATCATCGACCTTCTAGTGAAGATATCTTCCAGCTGACTGCTCGTCTTTGTGTATTCCCCCCTTGAACGATGAACGTCTCTTCTGGTGATGCACTCTCTAGCGTAATGATGCCGCATGTCAGTGTGTTTACTTCGATCATGAAAAACTAGATTCTCACCCAAGGTTATTGCTGACTTGCCGTCCTCAAAATTTTTGGTTTTTTTTTTGTGGAGACTTAAACTCCTTTGCATTTTTGTTTCTTTCGAAAACCTAATTTTTGCCAATTGCCTTGTGCTCTTTTGGAATTGAAGTCAAATCCCATGTGTCTTTCTTCTTGAACTCAGAGTCTTGAACTCAAATCCCATGGCCGCTCGGAGGTTGCGCGCGGATGATGGGGCTTTGGCGCGCGGTTAACGCGCGGGCGCGCGCGCTCAGACGCTGCCTGCACATTCTTTGGTCTGAGCCGGGCGTTTGCCTTGGCTTTTGGCGCGCGGGCCGCGCGCGCGGTTTTTCTTCACCCGGTCGATCTTCGGTCGGTCGTTACGGGTGAACCGTTGATCCGTTTTGAGAGTTCTTGTAGTCGATTTTATAGTGCTCGAGAAGGCGAATCCAATGGTACAATCCTTGGAGGCTGGTTCTTCTCGGATAATTCTCAGAACTTGGCTCAAACTTCCGGATCACAATTCCTCCGTTTCTTTGTCTTTCTTCTTCGACCCTTTTATCTTCTACCACGTTTTGACTTGTGGCCTTCAATATTCTACCATCCTTGCGAATGACCTTCAATACAAAACTCCATAGTGCTTACGAGCAATCTACAAACTAATCTTACAAATAGGAATCTATATGCTCGTAAGGACCAAAAATCCATTAGACTCAACTAGGTTGCAAAATGAAGGAATTAGATACAAAAACCGAAAATGGTCATCTAAACCCCTTATGATGTAAACCTACCTAAATCTAGCAATCTTAACACAAAATGATTACAAAAGAGATGTTAAATGCTCCGGAAAACACATGCATTTGAGGTCAGATCAACCGACTTCCTCATTTGGAACATGACGGGTAAAGTACTATGACTGGATCCATATATTTCCTCTTTTGGAACTTGCTCGGTAAATATGATAAATTTTGTTACTTCATATTACTAAAATTTTGTGTTTAAACATAAATTTAATGGATGGCATGTACAATTTTCCACAACATTAATATAATGAATGTTAAATAAAGATAATTCCCGATAATCCTTACATAATGGAATATTGTACTTAATACAAAACAACCCATAATGTCAAAGTCACAAACATAGTTAATATTTCAATATCTTGAGGTTAAAAACATAGTGCAACATTATATTGAAACAAGTCTAGTCATCGTCATGGTGCAGGGTGGCAAACTCGGGATCACTTTCTTCTTGGCGGTATCTTCACCGACATCTCCTTCTACCTCACTATAAGAAAATTATGGATCAAAATTGGGCATTTTCCCGTGGTCGCTAAGCTCCAACAACAATCCAGTTGATTTGATGAACTTTGCATGGCGGGACTCCACTTGTTCCATTTCTTTGTTCGTCTTTCTTACATCGCAGTGAATGTAGCTCAAGTACCGGGTTACAATAATCTTTCAATCATGTCCACTGCCTAAAAAATTCAAATAATTAACATCAAAATATTTGAAATTAATTTCGTAAAATTGAAAAAAAATTCAACATAATGTAGAACATACGTGATCTTGACGATTGAGTCATCTCCATATCTATATCCCTTGCTCTCTACGCAGCAGTTGCCGCCACCCCGGGACTCTTAAACACCTTTGGACACCACTTGTTGTCCTATCCCAATTCAAGTTTCTTGTGAACATACCAACTCTCGTCGTAGTATTCAGCACGCAATGGTCGATCGAGTGGCATCACTCCTAACTTCGGAAACAATGATGTCATTAGTCCTCCATGGGGAGATCCTTCTTCTTCTTGACTGCATCTTTCAACATGTAATTAATATTTTTTTAGCCGGGGTTAATGGGGATCCCCTTATGATTTAAAGAAACAACATTAAGTTTCCTATTGTCGGTTCATAGGTATGTGCACCAGACGACAAAAAAATCATACAAATTCCCTCAAAAACTAGACACTCTGCACAGTTAATTTCCCCACATCATAAGTGTATGCTTTACCTCCCCCAGGCTCATCCCTATGGAAGTACATACAGGTCATATCTACAAGGTCCAATGGTGTGACCTCCATAACCGCCGGCCAACTTTGTTGGTGAAAAATCTCCAACGGGCCATCGGATGTATCTAGATGCAGTTTACTAAGGTTTATGTAGAGGCAATCAAAAACACAATTTATGGTATACTTTGTGACCGTAACATTTATACCATTTTCCCGTGCCAAATCCTTACTATTAAAATTTCTCCCCATATTTGCATAAACCTGAATAACCTCATCGGAGTGAACCCTATCTTCCAATGTTAACAATTTATCCATATGTTGGTTACAGAAATAATGAAGTAATTACCCTAACGATAACTCTTCCATTATATCATCGAGAACAACCTTAGGATTGCAACACTTACGATTTCTGAGAAATTCGATATATCTCTGCTCCGCCTCGGTATTAAAAAATTGGGACTTTTCCTAATCTCCATTATAGGTTCATGGCTTCTTGCAGATGCATTCCCTTGGTTACTCAGCCTCTTACCTCCCTCATTTTCTTGTCATCCTGGAATTGGATGAATGATAATCTGTATATGAGAAAATCGAATCTCAAAGAGGGGTTAGGGTTTTAACTTATTGCGTATGGAATTTGAAATGATTCAGATTTTTGGCCATTAATTTTTTATATACATTTCTATGTTTCGAACTCGGAACATTGTCAGAAATTTAATTTGGGCTAGTCAAAAAATGTTCCGAATGAGGAACTACCTCCCTTATCTTATATGTGAATCCGTGACGAAGTTCCTCACTCGGAACTCACTTCAGACAGGAACCCTATTAAAGTATTAAAGGCATTTTCAAAGGGGAATATTAATTGCCAAAAGAGGTGCGAGTTCCCCCATTTTTCATTATAAAAACCCCGAAACCCATCTTCTTCAAGAATCCATATTAACCCATCACCCTCTCCAATCCTCAACTAAAAACCTCTCCAAACCCTAGTTCTATAGCTATATGATGGTTACCAATCGACAGTGGGGTTATAAATGGATTATTTGGTTAGGATGTGGAAGCTCCAAAGTGTGGGTTTCATGTGTTGATCATACCTCCAAGACACAACATTAGGTAAACAATCCTTCATTGAAGTTCTATTTGGTAATCATTTGTATATTTTCTTCTTAAATGGTAAGTTGGTTTCATTGAATTGTTGTTTTTTTAGGTTTTGTTCTTACTTATTCTAGTTTGAGTTTTTTTTTTCCCTACCATTTGTTGAGATTATCTCGGTGCTGCTAAGTTTTTAAATGTCCAAAAAAGCCTTGTGATCATGTTTCATCGGAAAATTGGAATACAGAGACAACAGTTGATGAAGATGAAGAGATTTCCAAAAAAATTAGGAATAGCTAAAATCCATTGTAGAACCATAGAAAGGAGAATTCCTAGGAAAGAATCTTGTTTGTTTGTTTTCAATAGGGTGGGTCGCTGCTTGTCGGAAGAACGTGGTAAATAGGAAAGGTGGGTAGGACTAAGGTTGATATTTGCTATGATAATTGGCATGAAGTTACAAAAGAATACAAGGAGATATTATGGTTGGAGTGCAAGGTAACCAAAATATTTAGTTGACAATCATGGTTTATAAGAATTTATTTCATATCATTGAAGTGTAAAAGAGTGTTGATGATTTTTCTATTTAATTATGTACCTATAGAAACCATTCGAAAATCGATGCCCCTAACATGGACGACTTGAAGAAGAGGGCCATGATTATGATTCCTAAGAGTTGGTGAGAACAAAGTACACTCTATCAAGAGATTACATTTTCTCCAATAGAAAGGCTGATAGACCGTGGATAACATACACACACATACAACCTGAGAGTTGGGAGATCCACAAGAGAATAGGATTGGAGAATGAGCAAAATGTTGGTTTCAAACATAATTGATAGTTGATTTTATCATAGTAATCATAATTCACGTAACTTTATCCATATTTTCTCATAGGGGATAAGGAAAGAGAAAAAAAGATTTTTTCCCTCAACCTAACTCCATATAGGAAGAGTCGCGGGGGTTATGCATTGGCAGCGCTAAAGATAGTAAAGGAGCAATTTGAAAAGGAAGTCCTATTGGCAATGGAGAAGGGAACGTCCGAGGAAGAGACTAGGGGAGCGGTTATTCCAATTGATATATAGAAAAAATTGAAAAATGTGATCTATTCCTTAAGGTTCAACAAAAAAAAAGGGTCGGTATGTAAAATATATGTAATCTATATATTTTTTGGTGAAAGGTACATGTACTAATTTGCCAATCAAAATGCAAAAGGATGGTTGGGCTATTTGTGTTCGTTGATGACTCAAGGAATTGGGTGTTCGCACCAATAGTGGATCGAATACATATGTTTAGCTGGGAAGGATATAAAATTCTACATTGCACCTTACATAGAGAGGTGATGTTCTAAAATTCACTAATATTAAATATAGCGGTACATTCTAAGATTCATAAACTATTTCATTAATAAATCAATTTCAATGTAGGGGTCATTGGTCTTTGATGTCGATTGTCTGAGAATCTAATCATGGGTATTGGATGGATCCTTTGCATTTTGAGCCATCGCAAGCATTTGTGGATATTTTGAGTATTGCATTCAATGAGCGAAATGTTCAAAAAGACTTAAAAATTGTCAAATCAAGGTTTGTATAGAGTTATACCCTAAGTCCTAATATTTAAATGTCATTATCTATCCACTAATTTATATTCAAAAAAACTAGTACAAAAAGCAAGCAAAAAGATGGGAATGTAGCTAATATGTAATTTTGTACGGCCGAGTGCGTTAAAGATGTACGGTTGGATTACCCAGACATTGATATGGTAAGTATGTAGTCCATAAGTATGTCATTTATTTTTAATTATCGATAAACTACAAATATACGAGGACTAATTCCTTGTATTCTAATGTTCTTAGATTTTTTCCAAAGGAACACAAGCCGTATTCACAAGATGACATCAATGTGGCAAGAAACTCTGTGGTGAGACATCTTATCAATGTTTGATCCACAACTCTTGGAAGAACTAAGGTTGTAGTATAACACATATATTCGCACTAAGGATGTGTATTTTGCGGAATATAAATTTCTTGTTTTCTATTCCAATCTATAGATAGTTGCTTGATTAACTATATCAATAGATTTTTGCTGGAACTACACTCGTGTTGTGTAGTACTATGTTAGCTAATATAGTTAGATTTAATGACTAGAATAGAATTTAGGTGACTTATATTCCTATGTATAGATAAGTGCTCGATTAGCCGTATCTATAAATTTTTGAAACATTGAGCAATCATAGGCTACATTTGTTGCAAAAGTTATTTGTGATTAGTGACACATATTGGACCGGTATGCACATTGTTTAAATTTTTACCATTGCTCCCGACACTAGTTCCGCGTTCGAAAGTGTTTCCTCAAAATGATCTATAATAAACAAAAGCGCCAACAAGTAGTTCCTCATTCGGAACCCATATTGCCCGATCAGGATCCTCACTGGGAACTAATAATGCTTGAGAAATGAAATATTGCACCAAAAAAAGGTTGGGTCCAGATTCCACACCTTGTTTTAGAACGTTCAGATCAGCTTCGACCATGAGTTCAAGTGCATGAACTGTGATTGGTTCCGACACTATAACTCTATACAAAGGCCGACGATGTAGCGTATGTTCTGAAGTTTGAACTCTATCAAAGATAGTTCCCACGCCTTGTTAAAGACACAAAATAACCGCTTTCAGTGGGAAAATTGAAAGGCGGTTCTAGGAACCTCCTTCTATTGTAACCGATCAAAGTTAGGACCAGAGAAATTACCTCCTCAGTGATTTTCATTTGTGAGCTTACAAGTAGGTTGCTCGTGAGTATTTCATTTTGTAGAAGGCTATCTGCAAGGGTGGAAAAATATATTTGAAGGCCATTCGTAAGAATGGTAGAATATATTGAAGGACATTCGTGAAGATGGTAGTAGATAGAAGGTCAAGGACAATGCAGTGCATTAGATGGAATTGAGCTGGGAAAAGTGGAATTGAAGTTCAATAAGGTTAAGAATGGAAGACGATGCTAATCGGCCAAACCAGCCGGTCAGCACGAAGCCTGGAACGAGCCAATCAAGGCTATCATGGCCCATGCAAGACACCACGGGCCATTCAATAGACCCTCAACACGGGCCGTGTCGGTCCATGAAGGTCGTGCCTCTAAATTTGCTCTAACGACTAAGTATGTGCGCAGACCAAGCTATTTCACACTGTTCACTTTGTTTCAAGTTCCAAATGTGAAGACCAGCCTACGGGGTTTGAAAAATGACACCTCCTTAGAAGTTCAAAATAGTGTACCAGCCAGTGATCCATGCGAGCACGTGCAGCCAGCGTCGGTATGACCCTATCGGGCCCATGCCAGCAGTGGTGCCAAAATTTAACCCGTCCCCACCCGGAATCACTAATAAATAATGAGAGATCAACTAATTAAGTAGAGAGGGGACTATGATCAAAGATCAAAATTTATATTATCACGTTCCTATTATGCTACTTTTTGGGTAGATAGTGGCAAGACCGAGGATGACTACAGAGATGTTAGGAATCTAAGAGTCAACTACACAAAGTCATGATCGGGTCATCAATCTGATCACGTGTCAGGAAGAGCTAGTATTGAAAAAGTAGTTTTGGGGGGTGGGTTTACTAACAACTACTAGCATGCAAATCAAAAGAGAATAAACTATATAAACTAGCACTCGGGGAGTATTTGCATAACACGATTAGTGTTGTTTCAAACCTAGATTCCATTACATACAAGATATACAAGCCTATTCTAGTTTTTATAACACGTGGAGTGGTCGATGGTCAACACTTCCCCATACCTACCACGTAGGGTGCGTAGTTAATATTCCATTGTTACCGCCCCCGTGATTAGGGGAGTCCAACAACGATCCTGTCTATTGTGCAAAGTTTGAATCTCCCCCTTGCTATTACGTCATGGGCACTACACCACGAATGCTTCTCCCTTGACCTAAAAAGGCAAAGGGGGTGAGCACCTCATCGATATATAGTTCCAGGGTTGCAAAACGCTAACCCTAGATTGCTACTAATTCTATCTCTATCTGCAACCATTCATGCCAACATGAAAGTAGACTACGGAGTGTTCCAGTGTTAGTGTGACAATCATGCAATTAAAAAGAATGTGAAGAATAAGGTTTTATAATAATCATAAACACGTAGAAATAGGTAGATCTAAGGAATCTCACAAAACAAACACCAAATTATGAATAAAAATACAAATCCCAAGTTAATTAACTACTCCCTAAGAATTGAAACCAAATATTTCATTCGATTCAATGCCTTTAGGTAAAAGAAAAATAAAGAGAAGAAGAAAAAAGATTTTAGGGAGAAGGAAGAGCTTATTTCTCTCTCTACCCAACTCTTAAGAGTCTTAAAATGATTCTAAACTTAATCTCCTAGTAGACATAGGTAGGTATGTATAATAATAGGGAACCAGGTCTTGAAAAAAGCCTAAAATAGGCCAAAAATCCCTAGCAGCCGCAATTGACATGGCCAGTGGAAAATGGCATGGGTCATGCCAGTCGGTTGGCCTCGTGCTAACATGGGCTGCTTACCATGGCACGGTTAGTGCAGCCTCGTGCCGGTGCAGCTTGTCCAGTCTGGCATGGGTCGTGTTGACTTGTACTAGCACGGGCTGTGTTGGCCAGCACGAGGGTGTGGCATGTCTGGTCTGGCATGAGCTGTGTTGACTCGTGCGGCCACGGTCCTTATCGACCGGCACAGGCCGTAGGCTGGTGCCCGTTTTTCAACTTCTGATTGCGCACCCCATATTGTTCAGCGCGACCCGTATATTGGAAGCATTTTTTGATATGTTAAAGGGCATTGGTAATTTTTTTTTGCACCCCGTGGGTTGTACTTTTCATTTTGAAGTTGAAAGAACGTGAACCATATGAATCGACGCGGTCGGTGTCAATACTTAGCCTCTGAAGCAATTTGGAAGACATGGGATAGCCGGTGCCAAATGGTCCGTGCCAAAGGGGTGTGGCACAACCCATGTTGGTTGACACAGACAGTGCTAAGTGTGCCTCGTGTTGGCTGGTAGGCTGGTTCTGCCGGTCGACGACTCCTTCCATTTTTCACCTTGTTGAACTTTGATTCCATCTACTACCATGCATTTTGGTCCTTGGCCTTCTGTCTACTACCATCACCGCGAATAGCCTTTAATATATTCTATCATTCTTGCGAATGCCCTTCAAATATCTTCTACCACCCTCGCGGATGGCCTTCTAAAAAGTGATATTGAAATAATCACGAGCAATCAACCAAACTAAACATATTAACAAATGTGTCAAATGCATTAGTTAACGCATGCATAAAGGTGCACATCAGTAGTTGCATCATGGGAGAGGGACATTATTGAAATTTAACAAGTCTTCCAAATCCTCCTTCCGGATAATTGGATTTACCTTGTACAAAAAAATACCAACTTCTTCCATTGGTATTTTGTACAAACATGAGTAAGGGTGTGCTGTCACAATCGTGTGGATGTTCTTTAGGGAACCATCCTATAAGGGATTAAATGGTAGTGGCTTCATTCTGGAGACTTTCTTGGTTTTGAACCCCCACATGTATTTGGCAATTTTTCCAGGCTACTAATCCTTGTCTCGATCCACATGAAATAAACTATAAAATGTATGTACGCAACATTTTTCTCAACTCATAAGCAATATTATATAAATTATCATGTTATACCTTCTTTGTAGGCCTGTTCTCCAAAATATCGACCAAACAAAGGGGGCATTCAATAATCATTCCCAACGTCTCATCTACCGTACTTGCATTGGGTTCTCGGATTGGAAGAACCAAACCATCTACGGGGCTCTTTGTGACATTTACCACCACGCTATCATTCGCGGCCGACTTATGATGGTGCACTCGTATAGATGTGTACACTTTACCTTTCACCGGGATGTGGCTTTATCCATCAACACGTTCGGCAAGTACTGTGCACGAGGAATTATCCTACACAAAAAAACTCCCTAATTTAAAACTAAATATGAAATACTTTGTGTTATGAATAGTGCAACATATTTACTTATACCTTCATGTTGCATTGGGTGGCCTCTACTAACTTCGTTCTTAGTCGAATTCAGAGACGGTGGTATGGGCCTACTATCACACTTAGGGTGGTCATGTACTGAGGTTTCTAGAGAAGAAGTGTGAGAGGAATTTTAGGGTGTTTGTTTAGAACTTGCAATGACTCTCTCCAAGTTAAGTGGCATTTTCCTCCCATTTGATTCAAGCGAGAAATAAGCCACTAGTTAACTTAATGTGGATTTTAAAACATCAATCTTTCTTTGTTGATTACTTGTCACAATATCAACCTTAGCTGGTCGAGGTTTGACAAAGATGTCCCTTTGTGTAGCTAGAGTGCCGACACCCTAGACCCAACCCGGATGTTCTTTCTTGTTAAGCCCAACTCCTAGTATGTTCTTCTTTTTAGACCCAATGAACTCACCAGACTCTTGTTTTATCTTAAAGTCCTCCTATAAATTACCAATAATCAATCTCATATCATATCAACTAAACTGCGTGCAAAACTTACAATTTGTTTGGCAACCAACTCCGCATATTTTGTGTGGAACTTACCCTCCTTCTTCCCACACTCTTTGTATCCTTTTAGCCATTTCTCAAATCAAGGAACCACATCAGGTGTTGTATATTATGTTGACGTCCTCGCTTCTTCTTCCGTCATTCCAAGCTCCACCTTGTCAAACACTCTAGCCTCGAACATTTCCTTCATGATTATTTTTGTAGCTAGAGCAAAACCTCCATGACTCATTATGTGGCGCATCTTGTTTCCTATTGCAAACTTACTAAGTTTTGCCCTCATATCCTGTAAAATCATTAGACCAAATGGTTCAGACTACAAATCAACAATGTTAATTAACTTGGCAAATTGTAACACATTTCCTCTACTACTGTCCGACGTCGAACACATGTCGATAATGATATTGCATGGGTATACAGGTAGGTATGCGACGTTGCAGATATTGTTGGATCAAATCAGTGCTTAAACTTAGTTTATTAACGATGTTGCATACCAGTCAACTGGAACAATATACAACCCAATTAGTACTATGCGACGTCTCATTTTCACCTAATCTTACTCATTTTGAGGAAAAATATGGACCTTTACGATTCTAATTCCCTTGGAACCATACAAAACATACTCACGTGACGATAGAAATGAAACTATACTCGTGTATAAGCATGTTTACCCAACAATAAAATGCATGGATATAATTATAAGCATCAACCAATTGTATATATACTTGTAAGTATGTTAATGTAAACTCCTTACCGATTGTTCGTCCGCTATATTTCTCGAAGCAAAACCATTCCAACTTGATTCACTTATAAATGGATGCTTAATTCTTGGGTTTCAATTCTTCTTCTTAGCAAAAACGTAATCCCTAGAAAATTTGGCTTTGAAATCTCTCCATCTTTCACCAAAGCACCGTATTGTTCTCTTCTTCAATTTTTCCATATCATCACACTCGATTTCGAAGACAAAAAGAATAGCCCTTCATAGTTTATCCTTGTAAGCATCATCAACACAAGGGCACGACTCGTACAATAAAATATCTACCTTTGTTCAGGCTATCAATTCTATGTAACGAGACCAACAATTTCTCTCCACGCCTAGGGCATTCCCGATGTGATCGAACTTCATAGGAAATTTCATTCAAATAGCCTAACCCCAACTTCGCCTATATCTTTCCGATCCATTCAAATCTCCCCCTTCTTTGGGCCATTTCCTCTTATAGGGGTTAACCACAAGAACCCCTAAAATTAAAGTTCATTAAACACATTCTTCAATTATGAATGCAATATAATATTTAAAATGAAACCTTTTTTGTGGACATTAAATCCACACTAAGGTTTTTAATATACGAGGTAACATTCAATAATGAAATAATATAAGTTGTATTCACCACATCATTACAAACATTTCACCCCCTTGCATTATACACACAATACATTTCTCATCAATTTAATCTTCACCACAGTAAAATGATGAAAATTAAACATTTGATGTTATCTCCATATCAAATACCTCCATTAGCAAGTTACCACACGTTGTACACCATATAATTTTTTTTAAAAATACGTCTTTAGTGAAACCATAGAACCCTACATATATATTCCACAATCTAAAAGAAAATAAATAAATAATATATATGACACAAAGCAATAATAACCACTCATTCAATAATCAATCCCAAGGGATGTAGCCATTGACAATATGATCATGTCAAGTTAGAAATATGGAACCTTACCACTTTTTTTATTCAGGGAATCCCCTCCAATGATGACCTCTTCCTTTTCCCTTAAATTAAATATAATTATTAATGAATTATAATGAATTATAATTAAATTAATGATTTTTCCCAAAATGACTGAAACACAGCGCCTGGGCCATGCTCGTGAAAGACTTTGCAAAGACTAAGGCTCGGGCACCTCGCACAGTGTGATATGTGGCA
Organism: Rubia tinctorum; assembly: GCA_032355605.1. Classification (NCBI taxonomy): domain Eukaryota; kingdom Viridiplantae; phylum Streptophyta; class Magnoliopsida; order Gentianales; family Rubiaceae; genus Rubia; species Rubia tinctorum. The sequence goes on along the minus strand of JAULKM010116747.1, from coordinate 49,545 downwards.
GATGATGACAGAGTTGGTGGACCTAAAGTCAATGTTGGCCGGTGCTATCAATGCACCTCATGTGAACCCTTAGATGGCTATACAGGGGGCTGAGGCACATCCCGCTGAGGAAAAAGGGTCTGAGGATGATGAGGAAGGGCTTGTTAGCAGTGATAATTAAATAGACTCCATCAGTGGTGAGACCAGGTCTTCAAGCGATGGGTCCAAATATGAGAAAACGAAGCACTATGGAAATAGTTCGTCCGAAGAAGATCTCAGCCCTCCCGTGTTCCCCGAATGAGTACCATGACTTATATTCATGATTGTGTGAAACAATTATGTTAGGAATCTATAACTTGGTCCAATTTGTGACATTGCAAGATGTTTTGTGGATTCTATGTTAGTATTTAGTTTTATGGATTTTTAATGGTTTTAATGATTGTGTGTTCTATGATTTTATTCAATTGAAAAATATTTATTTTGCTATTATGAACTTGGAATGAGACTTTTAGATGGATCATTCCTTGTTCTAGCTTAATTAATTTTAGCAGTGATGATTTTTTAGGTAAGTTGTGCCTATGAGACGTCGCACCATATTCACACATTATAAGGTTGGTTTGTCCAAGGGGTTACCAACTAGCAGGCGAAATCACATAAATCAATTTATTTAAGCTGATTTAGGCACTTGTTTTGACCAAGGGGTAGGTGTGACATCACCGTGCCCAATTCGATATGGCCGAATTGTTCACCGACCGTTTGTGCGACGTCGAAAACTCTGTTTCACAAATATTCCTTAGATTTTCATTACCACGAGTTGTACTTTGAAACACCTCAGATGATATTTCATATTAAATTTTCACTACATGTGTACAATATCGGTTAATAAGCTTCCTTACCCAATCATGGCTTCAATTTTGGGAATTAATAGATACACATTTGATGTACCAATTACATTAAAGCACGAACGGTTCCATAAAAATTCAAAAAAGTTGGTTAATTAGATGTCTAGACCCCATCTATGTTTTCTTCATCCACTTCTTCGATTTGGGATGCCTTTAAATTCACACACTTTTTTCGTGGTCTCTCCTCAAAGCTAGCTCCACCCCAAATATCTCATTGTGCCCAACATTACTGGTTCTAGGTGGAGTGTGTGGAATAATGTCGAATAGTGAATATGGACAAAAATATCCAACAAATTGACTTTTCCCGTGAATAACAACTGATTTTCTAGAATCACAAGGATCGACAACATAAAACACTTGTGCAATATGTGAGGCAAGGATGTAAGGATCTCCAGTGGAATTTGTCCTGCTTAAATCAACCATTGCAAAGCCTAGCTCATCCACCGATACACCGGCATTGTTATCAACCAATTTTCATTTGAAAAGTGATACACTGAAACTTGTGTAAATGAGTTCCCATATTTCCTCAGTCACGTGCATAGTAAGATATGTTCCCATAAAAAGGATTCTTATCCTTCACACTGCTCACATGTATAGTTTCCAAAACTAAGCTAACACAACTATTTTGTGTAGAGTTATGTGTCCCATTCAAGGGTTGAGAAGGTAAATCTATTTATGTCATAGCCCATGAAGCAAAATCGCAGTTGCGGAGAGTATGAAGGCTAATCAATTCAAGGTCTCACCTTCAACTACTGTTTGGCGTAACCAATCAATGAAAGTGTGATTGTGTTGTTCAAATATTTGCTTCTCTGACCAACCGAGGTGCCGCTATTTGATGGTGGCTATATGCATTTCCACATACATGCAAACTATATCTGAATTTTGCAAAATATATAAATATTCTTTCATCAACTGGTCTAGGGTTAGTACCCTAGTAGTTCCTTTTTGCAAATCTTTAACACCCTCTCTGTCTGCATGGAGCAATTTCTGTACACTAACTGACTTTTCATTCTTAAATAATTCCATGCAGTATTCTACCGCCTCCTTGGTCATATACCTCTAAACAATACTAGCATCCGAATAAACCTTGAATAATTCATATACCTCTCGAAAGGATACATCCATTGAGGATTAACATAACCACAAATAAATATCTCCAACACAACGTGAACCAATAAATCTACCATGATGTCAAAGAATGAAGGAGGGAAATACATCTCTAACTCGTACAACACAGTTCCTATTTCCTCCTGCAGTTCCTCCAATTTTGTAAGCCTAATCTCTTTACAACAAATTGCCTTCAAGAATTGACACAACCGGTTAATGTACTTTATGAAATGAGTTGGCAAGATGGATCTGATCACAACAGGGAGAAATTCTTGAATCAAACAATGTCATTCATGTGATTTCATACTTCAAAATCTCAATCCCCAATCACATGCAATATTCTTGACCATAGAAGAGTAGCACGTCTGGACAACCATACCTTTGAAGCTGGAACATATCAACTCCTTCTCAACTTTTGAAAGTGTGTAACAAGCAGCGGGCAAGTGCATCTGATCTGCACCTATATGTATACGTTAGCCAATGCATTTGACACTTTTTTATTATGTTTTTTTGGTTGATTTCTAGTTTTAGTAAGTTTTACATTACAAAGTGACCCGCCTCCCCTCAGGGTCGCTAATAAACAACAACATTTTTACGGGAGAGAGTCTATTAACCTGAGGAGATGAAAAAAAGATAAGATATTTATATTGTTGCTCTAATTCCTACTACTACACTACCTATGGGATATATAGTGATAAGACTAGGGTCAACCACTGAGATGCTAGGAATCTAAAAGTTAACTACACACAGTCGTAATCACATCGTCAATCCGATCACGTGTCAGGAATAGCTAATGTTACAAAATATGTTTTGGGGGGTTTTAAACTAACAACTACAAGCATGCAAGAGTATAAGAAAGTAAAACTATATATCACTAAAACTTATGATTATTACATAATCCCCAAAAATATATACCAAGTCACGAATACAAATATAAATCCCAAGCTGAATCACTACTCCCTATGCATTGAACCCAAATATTTGATTGGATTCAATTCCCTTGCGTAAAAAAAGAAGAAAATAATTTAGAAAGAAGGGTTAATCCCTTTCTCTCTCTACCTACTCTTGGGACAATAAAAATAAAATAAACTAAACGTAAACCCTATAGTAGACATAGGCTACTACATATAGTAGTATGGAATTGGGCCTTGAAAATGGTCAAAATGAGGCCAAAAATGACATGGATCGTGCTGCTTGGCGCGGTCGTGCCGGCTGGGCTGGCACAACCCGCGCTGACTAGCACAGTCGTGTCGACTTATTGGCACGGACCATGCTAGCTGGCACAAACCATTGGTTGGAATTCATTTTGTCATTCTAATGATTGCACCCACGTTGTTTAGTTTAGGTCATCGGTTGGAAGCATTTATTGATCAGTTGAACGACGTGAGCTGTGAAAATCATTTTGAGTCATTTGCTCGAAGTCATTTTCTGAGTAAAACAATGACGCGGCTATGTTAATCTAAGTACCCCATAGGCTGGTCTTTAAATGTTGAAAATAAAACTACACGAGCTATGTAAAATGGCACAGTCTGTGTCCATACTTAGTCACAGAAAAGTTCGGAACAGCACGGGCCATGTTGGAGAAAATGGCTCATCCTAAGGGTCTGTGGCATGGTCGTGCTCGCTGGTACAACTCGTGATAAAGGCCCCTGGCATAACAATGTCAGCTGGTGCAGTCGTATCGACTGATGCGGCCATGCCGAGTTTTGAGATTGTTGAACTTTGACTCCCTTGTTTTTTGACTTGAGTCCATCTACTACAACATTTTGATTTGTGGCCTTCTATCTACTACCATCCTTGTGAATAGCCTTCAAATACCTACTATCACCCTTGTGGATGGACTTCTACAAGATTATGTTGAAGTGCTCACGAACAACCTACTAGTAAGCTCACAAAATAATATCTAGGTGATCGCGAGGAAAAAGTGTCCATTAGATAAAATTAAGTCTACAAAACTCGAGATTTGGATAAGAAAACCAACAACAGTCATCTAAAACCTTTTAATGTAAACCTAAATAAAACTACAAATTAACCAAATAGTGTATAATAACGATTGAGTTAATGCATTGGTTATCCCATGCATTTAGGAACATATCACAAAGGGTTTAGATAACCGTTGTTGGTGTTCATATCTAAATCCCGAGTTTTGTAGACTTAATCAGATCTACTGGAAATTTTATCCTCATGGGAAACTAGATCTTCTTTTGTGATCTTACTAATAGGTTACTCGTGATCACTTCAATGTAATCTGGTAGAAGGAAATCCACAAGGGTTGTAGTAGATATTACAAGGCCATTCAGAATGATGGTAGTAGACAGAAGCCCGCGAGTCAAAATGTGGTAGTAGACAGAAGCCGCGCCAGCCAAAACATATCCTTCTAACAACACGATCATGCTAGGGACCATCAGCACGGACCGTGCCAGATAAAATTGTAGTGTCACAGACCTTCGGGATGAATCGCCTACTCTAGCACAACCCGTGCCAGCTCAACCTTTGTGCGGCTAAGTATAGACAAAGGCCATGCCCTTTAACATGACCAGTTTCATCACAACTCTAACATGTGAAGACCAGTTGCAGGGTGTGACCTTCTACAGGTTCATGTCATCGTTTTGCTCATAAATTAACTCCCCTTCAACACGGTTTGTGTTGTTGCAACTCTAACAGGTTAAGGCTAGTCAGGAGGTGTGACGTTTAACACGGTCGCGCTATCATTTTTCTCAGAAATTAACTCTCCTGTCGACGGCCTGCGAAGACTCACATGCACCGTTCAACAGATGAAGAAGGACTCCCAGCCAATGGGCTATGCCAAGCGACGCGAGCGCACACTTAGAAGGCCAAGGATAAGTCCCCAGCCGAAAGTCCTTATTAGCCAACACAACCCGTTCTAGAGCTAGCCAGCACGGTCGTGCTAGGCAAAACAGGTCGTGCCAAAGCTAACTGGTACAGATGCGCCAGACACCACTTCCCGTGCCTATTGCAACTGCTTGGGATTTTGCCCTCATTTTGGGCCTTTTTCAATAGCCAATTCCCCACTACTATACGTAGAAACCTATGTCTACTAGTCTTTAAATGGGGGGCTCACTTTATTTGCATTCTCCTAAGAATAGGTAGAGAGAATGGGATTCTCCCTTCTTTCTAACTTCTTTTCTTCTTATTTTGCCCAAGAGCATTGAATCCAACAAAATATTTGGGTCCAATTCTTGGGGAAGAGTGAATTAACTTGGGGTTTATATTTTTATTCGTGATTTGGTATTTGTTTTGGGAGATTCTATAGATATAACTTTGCTATTTTCCGATGAATATTATGCTGGCTTGTTCTTCACATTATTTTTAATTGCATTATTGTCACACTAAGATGGCACACACCATAGTCTATATTCATGTTGGCGCACTAATTGATATACCCTAGGGAAGAGAAACCTAGATGTGATAGGGGTAGAGGGGTCCTTGACCGTATAAGTGTGTGCATGTCGGTCGCCGAGTTACCATTACGATGACCATACACTAGTCTTAGCTGGCGAATTGTCCCAAAAGATTACAGATAGAGATAGAATATGTAGGAAACTTTGGTTAGCGTAATTTGTAACCTTAGAGCCATCGATAAGGTGCTTATCCCTTTGCCTCTGTAGACCTCGGGAGAAGCATTCGTAGTGGAGTGCCCAAGACGTAATAGCATGGGGAAGAATCATACCTGCATAATGTACCGAGCCTTTGTTGCACTTCTCTAATTACGGACGCAGTGTCAATTAAAGAAAACATGTGCACCCTTATGTGACAGATAGGGGGTGGTGTTGACCATCGACTACACTATATGTTATAAGCATTAAGATAAGTTCACATGTCTTGAATGTGATTGAATCTAGGATCAAAGCATATTACCGATCACGTTAGGTAAATATTCCCCAAGTGCCAGTCATAAATAGTTTTAGTCTCTTATTATTTTACATGCTTGTAGTTGTTAGAAAAAACCACCCAAAACCTCTTTTGCAACATTATCTATTCCGGATACGTGATCGGATTGATTACCCGATTATGGCTATGTGTAGTAAACTTTTAGATTCCTAGCATCTCTGTGGACGGCCCCAATCTGGCCACTATCTACCACATAGGTAGTTTAGTGCTAGGAACGAAAGAAACAATATAAATCTCTTGTCTTTGACCTCATAAGTCCTCTCATCAGGTTAGTAGATCTCTCGCAAAAAGGTTATTCATTAGCGACCGTGAGGGGATATGGGTCAAATTTTGGTGCCGTTGTCAGGGATACTAGTGTAAAGGTTTAATCGCTAACTTGTATAGCTTATCAGTTGATTATTTAGTTTTGTTTTTTTTCTTGAGTTTGTTTTTTTTGTTAAGCCTTTGTGATAGTGATTCGTGTACTTCTAATCCTCGTGCTATTGTTTCTTCTTAGTTGGGTATTGTTTGGTTCCTATTTTATAGCACACACTCATGCCACAACCAAGAAACTCTACACTATTTAATGGAAAACACAGGTAATCAGAGAAGAATGAGGAGGATAGCTAGAGTAAGGGTTCCATAAGAGCCAACTGTTATAGTTGGAGAGACTGTAGTTATGGTGGAGGACAATCGCACCCTTAGGAAGTTGATGGATCCTGACTTGGAGAATCAACCCCTGTGTATTGTCATCCCACCCTTGCCACCAAACGTGACTTGTGATTTTAAGAGAGTCATGATCCAATGTTTTCCAACTTTCCATGGGATGGCCGGTGAAGACCCGAATAAGCATTTCTTGGAGTTTCATCTAGTGTGCACCAATATGAAGCCGTTGGAAGTTTCCAAAGAAGACTACAACTTGAGATATTTTCCTTTCTCGCTGCGGGATGTGGCCAAAGATTGGCTAGATTATCTTCCTCCGTAATGCATCACTTCGTGGGTGGATATGAAGCGGAGATTCCTTTAAAAGTACTTTCCATCTTCCAGGTCCGCATGTTTCAAGAAGCAACCTTCCAACATATCCCAAATGGTGAAAGAATCCCTTTATGAGTGTTGGGAGAGATTCAAAAGGTTGTTGGTAAGCTATCCTTATCATCCATTCAAGGAAGGTGACTTGGTATATTATATCTTCGAAGTGCTGTGCGACAAGGACACAAGGATGGTTAACGTTGTATGAAATACTGAGAGATGAAATGACGCTGTTCGAGGAAATGTCCAATCGAACAAAGCAGTTGGGCAATAGATCCCAAGTAAAGATATTGGATGAGCCAGCTCAATCTCCCAAATTAGAAGAGCAAGTTTAGGAACTTGTCTCAATGATGAAGGAATTTATGAAAGGGAGAAACCATCAAGTCAAGGTATTGGCATATGTAGTCTTTCTTCTCTTATAGATACTTGTCCACAAGTGGTGGAAGATTTTGAAGAGGTGAAAGCGTTGTACCTCAATGGTTGAAATAGGCAACAATTTACTATAAGGTAATAACAAGGGTTTCGAAGTAACCAAGGAGGAGATAAATAAGACCCCTATATAAATATCTTCTATCCTTGATACCGCGATCACCCCAACATCCAAACTCAAGGGTACAACCAATGTTGACAACCTCAACCCTACCCAGGAAGAGAAGGGCCTTCCAACAACAATGCCGCTCCACAAAAGTCATATTGGGAGGAGATCTTGGATGCTATAGCTCAATTGGAAAAGAAACAAGATGTGTCAATGGAGCGAATAAAGAGAGAAATTGAGGATATCAGCACTAGAGCCTTTTTGAGCATCAAGAATCTCAAAATCCAAGTCAAAAACTAACCACCTTAGTGAGTTGACTTGAGGATGAGGAATCCGACAAGCTCCCTTCATAACCCGAAATCAATCCTAGGAATGTTAGTGCGTTGAAGCTAAAGAGCGATAAATGGGTGCGTGAGGTCAAAAAATAAATTGTGCAAGAGGATGATTTGATTGTGGAAGCAAAAAAACTAACTTTGAAAAGCTTGAGATGGTTGTAGAGGAGGAGTCCATCAAAGAGCTTCCCACCACTGAGGTGAGGATGAATCCTCCACCACCTTTTCCTAGTGCACATAGGAGAAGGCCGAAGGTGACAACCCATGAGGTGCACATTCAAAAAATATTCGAGAAGATTGAGGTTAGCGTTCCAATTTTGGATTTGATTGATAAAGTTTCGTATCATGCTAAATTCTTGAAAAATACATGTGCTAATAAGAGGAATAAACAAATTATGAAGGTAGGACAATTGAAGATAGGGGGAGTGGCAACTCTAAATCATAGAAAATTGCTTAAGAAATGTGATGACCTTGGGATGTTTTGAATTCCCATCTCCTTAGGTAAAACATTGGAGAAAATTGCTATGATAGACTTAGGAACATTTCTTAATATGATCCCTTTTAGCCTTTATGAAAACCTAGACATGGGAGAGATTAAGGAAACTAGGGTAATTTTCCAATTAACTAATCACTCCCAAGTTAGCCCTCGGGGTTTAGTTAAGGATTTAATGGTCAGAGTAGGCAATTTAGAGTTTCCGGCCAACTTCTATGTTGTTGACGCAGTGCACGAAGGTGGTGAGCCCTCAATTTTATTGGGGAAACCTTTCCTAGAAACGTCAATGATAAAGATAGATGTTCATTTAGGGACACTAACCCTTAAGGATGACATTGATAAGGTGGGATTTGAAATCTATAAGTCAAAGCATAATTCACTTATTCCCTCTCTTATGTGCAATAACATAACTTTGTGTGATTAGCTTGATCAATTTGAAAACCCTTGCATGATTAATGAGAATGAATGCCTAGATGAGATCCTTGATAAGGATGAGAGTAATGAGCAAAATCATTCTTTTAGCTTAAGCTTTAATGATCATGTTGATGAGATTTATGCTATGCATGGTTTTAGTGATGATATTTTGTCATGGATTGTTTTTCTATGCTCACTAACATGTAGCGGTTAGTGAAGAGTGGAAAGGATATAAAATCTCCTTAACCATCTCCTAAAACCAAGGAAATATCTAAGGATCTGACATTGCCTAAGTATGGATATGCATTCTCTATGGGGGGCAAGGAGAGTAAACGTCAGGATGACATTTTGTGGAGACATCTTCACAAGGATGTCATCGCCAGTGGAGTTGCCGATGGTGACTCCAAAGACATAAATATAGGTTCTTTTTAATTGAAATGCATGAAAATAAGTCGTGAGGACGACAATAAAAATACGGTGCTCTTTCTTGCTTTGCTTTGACATTTTTTGGTAGATAGATTTTTCATTTTTTTGTGTGTGGAAAGGATCTTGATGTGAACCTCTTTCTGATTGTCAAATTTAATAATGAGTCTCGTGTTTTGTAGTTGAGAGGAAATATGACTTGTTGGGTGAAAATGTTTTCAAAAAAAGGAGGCACCGTGGAAGCACAACCATGTTAACTGCCAGGCTCGTGTTAGAGACACTAAAGATGAAGAAGCTTCATGTAAGAGCTAGTCAACAAAAGGCTATCATGTGGCAAGTTCTTGCCATTGCCTAGTGTTATGCTGTAGGTGGCACAAAAATGCAGATTTTCAAAAAATATTTTTTAAATCAAAACATGCATTTCTTGCCCATTAATCAAGTAAATATTTTGTTCCCTAGGATTTTTAAATAAATAGTAATATACTAAACATCACAACCTCCCTTAGGTATTAATTAAGTGGTACTTTTGTCACCTGATTTATAATTTTACTTAGGCCATCCCTATCTCCTTTATACCTCTGTCCTAATCAACCTCTTTTAGAGGAGTATGATTTGCTTAAAATAAAAGTCCATAGTACATTCCCCTATCTATAGGAATCATTTACCCATTCAAGTCTCTCAAGGACACTCATTCCCACTTCACCTTGGATACACTCAAAATTTTGGAACATTTTCTCTCAAAAATTAGCATTTTTGCTTCCTCTTGTGTGGATTTTTAGCTCTTACCTTCAAACTATTGCTAATCCTTTGAACCTTGTGTTTGATTTCTTTCTATTATAATGATTGTGTTTTTAGAGGAAGCATTATTTTCAAAACGTGGAGGTGTTTGAGAGGAATTATATGAGTTATATGAATAATCTTGTATTGAACTAAGTGTGGGGGAAGTATATGTCCTTGTGCTTTGATGATATAATCTTTCTTGTTGTGGTTGTTTACGATGAATGATTCTTGAGTGCATGATATTCTTGATGAGGTGATATGAATTTCCATGAGTATATTATTTAGGAAGAATGATTCTTGATTGTATAGCCTTTATGTTGAAAAAGCATGGTTCGGAATGTGTTGGCTATTTAGAAAGAGTGTTCTTATTGAATTATACTTGATGCATATATTTTTATATTCTTACATTACCATCATTTTCATGTTGTGATAGAATGGCTCCAAAAAGGAGTAGGCCAGAAAAAAAGAACAACTTCCCTGGGTGAGAAAGGGAAGTTGGCTAAAGTTGGGAGACAAGAGTGAATGACTTCCCTTCCTCCTAACCCCGCCTTTGTTGTTGAGAACTTCATGGGGTTCGCCAATATTTCAGGGAGTGTGGCCCGGAGGTGAAGATACCTAAATAGCCCAAAAAGGATCATTTTGGAGAAAAAGTTTGAATGCAAGGAGACTATGACAACTCTAGGCCTACTTGAGCCCGTCACTTATTTACTAAGTTGAATAGGCCTAGAGGGTTTCTTAGATATGCATTCCAACACTTACATAAGGTGGACTTTGGAATTTTTGGTGACCTTAGAGTAAATAACAGACAATGATGGGAGGAGGATCATCCATTTCCACTTGGATGACAAGGAATACACGATGACACATCTGGAGATCTCCCCAACTTTTGGGTGAAAGTATGGGAAAAAAGTTCCAAGGACACACCGACAAGGCCTTCCATTTTCATTGAGTAACTTTTGGAGATTTCTTTCGGGCATGGAGATGAAACACCTATGTAAAAGTCCCTCAATAGTCCACCCAGCTTTGCGGTACGTCTAACGATTCTTGTCCATGGGGGATGTTTCCACAGAGAGATCTCACAATGCGCCAGGTCGGACGTCCAAATCCTTTGGGTGATGACCCTGGATGGGAATTTCTACCCCAAGTTCATGGGGGCCTTCGTGTAGGAATGCTTAACCGCAGGAAAAAAGAAAGATGGAAAGATTCCAGTGGGAGGCACGGTCGAACTTTTAGCCCAACACTTGGGACATCTAGTTTCTTCTCCGTTTGTATTGGCAAACTTTAGGTCGTTCAGGGATGGGTAAACTATGGAAAATCAAGAACATGTTTCAATGATTGCTACCTCCACCTTGGAGGATCGGTTCATTTAGTTTAACGATGGTGCTACGGCTTGCAGCTTCATGGTTCTTCATCGACCGAAGTGCACTACTATCAAGCAAGACACTTTGTTTCTAGAATAATAATGAATGAGTTAAATGCATTGGTTATCCCATGAATTTAGGAACAGATCACAAAGGGTTTAGATAACCGTTGTTGGTTTTCTTATCTAAATCACGAGTTTTGTAGACTTAATCAGATCTAATGGACACTTCATCCTCACAGGAAACTAGATCTTCTTTTGTCAACTTACTAATAGGTTACTCGTGATCACTTCGACATAATATGGTAGAAGGAAATCCACAAGGGTTGTAGTAGATATTACTAGGCCATTAAGAATAATGGTAGTACAGAGAAGGCCACGAGTCAAAACGTGGTAGTAGACGGAATCAAATAAAAATAGAGTTGAAGTTCAACTTCTTCAAGACTTATCACAGTCGCACCAGCCAAAACATATCCTGCTAACGACACGGTCATGCTGGGGACCATCAGCATAGACCGTGTCCGATGAAACTATCGTGGCACATGTCGCCTACTCCAGCACAGCCTGTGCCAGCTCAACCTTTGTGCTGCTAAGTATAGACAAATGTCATGCCCTTTAACACGACCAGTTTCATCACAACTCTAACATGTGAAGACCAGTCACAGGATGTGACCTTCTACATGTTCATGTCATCGTTTTGCTCAGAAATTGACTCCCCTTCAATACTGTCCATGTTGTTACAACTCTAACATGTTAAGACCAGTCATGGGGTGTGATGTTCAACAAGTCTGTCCCATCATTTCTCTCAGAACTTGACTCCATGTTGACGGCCTACAAACACTCACATGGCCTGCATAGTTAAACTATTGAAGAGGACTCCCAGCCAATGAGCTATGCCGAGCGACGCAAGCGCATGCTCATAAGGCTAAGGACAAGGCCCCAGCCGAAAGTCCGTATCAGCCAACATAGCCCGTTTAAGAGCTAGCCATCACGGTCGTGCTAGGAAGAACAGGTCGTGCCAAAGCTAACTGGTACAGTTGCGACAAACACCACTTCCCATGCCAATTGCAGCTGCTAGGGTTTTCCCCTCATTTGGGCATTCTTTAATGCCCAATTCCCGACTACTATACTTAGAAACCTATGTCTAATAGTGTTTAAAGGGGGGGGCTCATTTTATTTTCATTCTCCTCAGACTAGGTAGAGAGAATGGGATTCTCCCTTCTTTCTAACTTCTTTTCTTCTTGTTTTGCCCAAGTGCATTGAATCCAACAAAATATTTGGGTTCAATGCTTGGGGAGGAGTGAATTAGCTTGGGGTTTGTATTTTTATTTGTTATTTGGTATTTGTTTTGGGAGATTCTATAGATATACCTTTCCTATTTTTCTGATGAATATTATGTTGGCTTGTTATTCACATTCTTTTTAATTACATGATTGTCACACTAAGATGGAACACACCATAGTCTACTTTCAAGTTGGCGCACTAATTGATATACCCCGGGGAAGAGAAACCTAGATGTGATAGGGGTTACGGGGTCCTAGGATGTATGAGTGTGTGCATGTCGGTTGCCGAGTTACCATTATGATGACCGTACACTAGTTTTAGCTGGTGAATTGGCCCAAGGGATTACGGATAGAGATAGAATTTGTAGAAAGCTATGGTTAGCATAATCTAAAACCTTAGAGCCATCGATAAGGTGCCTATCCCTTTGCCTCTGTAGGCCCGGGGAGAAGCATTTGTAGTGGAGTGCCCGGGAGGTAAAAGCACGGGGAAGAATCATACCTGAATAATGTACCGAGCCTTTGTTGTACTTCTCTAATTACAGAGGCGGTGTCAATGAAAAAAACATGTGCACCCTTATGTGACAGATAGGGGGTGGTGTTGACCATCGAATAAACTATGTGTTATAAGCATTAAGATAAGTTCATATGTCTTGAATGTGATTGAATCTAGGATCAAAGCATATTGCCAGTTACGTTAAGCAAATATTCCCCAAGTGCCAGCGATAAATAGTTTTAGTCTCTTATGATTTTGCATGCTTGTAGTTGTTAAAAAACCCCAAAAACCTCTTTTGTAACATTATCTATTCCTGACACATGATCGGATTGATTACCCGATTATGGCTATGTGTAGAAAACTTTTAGATTCCTAGCATCTCTGTGGACGACCCCAATATAGCCACTATCTACCCCATAGGTAGTTTAGTGCCAAGAATAGAAGAACCAATATAAATCTCTAATCTTTAACCTCATCATTCCTCTCCTCGATTAGTAGATCTCTCGCAAAAAGGTTATTTATTAGCGGCCCTGAGGGGAGATGGGTCAAATTTTGGCGCCGTTGTCCGGGATACTAGTGTAAAGGTTTAATCGCTAACTTTCATAGCTTTTCAGTTGAGTATTTAGTGTTGTTTTTGTTTTTTTGCTTGAGTTGGTTTTTGGTTTTAAGCCTTTGTGATAGTGATCTGTGTACTTATAATCGGTGTGCTATTGTTTTTTCTTAATTGGGTAGTGTTTAGTTCCTATTTTATGGTACACACTCATGCCACAACCAAGGAACTCTACACTATTTAACAAAAAATGCAGGTAATTAGAGAAGACTGAGGAGGAGAGCTAGAGAAAGGGTTCCATAAGAACTGACTTTTGTAGTTGGAGAGATTGTAGTTATGGCGGAGGGCAATTGCACCCTTAGGGAGTTGATGGCTCCTAACTTGGAGAATCAACCCTTGTGTATTGTCTTCCCACCATTGCCACCAAATGTGACTTGTAATTTTAAGAGAGACATGATCCAATGTTTTCCAACTTTCCATTGGATGGCCGGTGAAGACCTGAATAAGCATTTGTTGGAGTTTGACCTAGTGTGCACCAATATGAAGTCGTAGGGAGTTTCCGAAGAAGACTACAACTTGAGATCTTTTCCTTTCTCGCTACGGGATGCAGCCAAGGATTGGCTATATTATCTTCCTCCGGAATGCATCACTTCTTGGGTGTATATGAAGCAGAGACTCTTTGAAAAGTACTTTTCGTCTTCCAAGTCCGCAGGTTTCAACAAGAAACTTTCCAACATATCCCAAATGGTGAACAAGTCCCTTATGAGTGTTGGGAGAGATTCAAGAGGTTTTTGGTGAGCAATCCTTATCATCCATTCAAGGAAGGTGACTTGGTATATTATTTCTTCGAAGAGCTGTGCGACGAGGACACGAGGATGGTTAACATTATTTGAAATACTGAGAGATGTAATGATGTTATTCAAATAAATGTCCAATAGGATAAGGCAATTCAGCAATAGATCCCAAGTAGAGATATTGGCTGAGCCAACTCAATCTCCCAAATAAGAAGAGCAAGTTTAGGCACCAACCTCTATGATGAAGGAATTTATGAAAGGGAGAATCCATCAAGTTAAGGTATTGACATATGTAGTCTTGCTCATCTTACAAATACTTGTCCCCAAGTGGCGGAAGATTTTGAAGAGGTGAAAACATTGGACTTCAATGGTGGAAATAGGCAAAAATTTGCTAGAAGGTAACAACAAGGGTTTTGAGGTTACCAAGGCGGAGATAAATAAGACCCCTATGAAAATATCTTCAAGCCTTGATACCGCGATCACCCCAACTTCCATTGGCATGGGCAGGAAACTCAAGGGTACAACCAATGTGGACAAACTTAACCTCAACCCTACCCGGGAGGAGGAGGGCCTTCGGACAACAATGTGTTCCAAAAATTCATATCGGGAGGAGATCTTGGATGCTATAACTCAATTGGAAAAGAAACAAGATTTGTTCGTGGAGCGAATAAAGAGAGAAACTGAGGATCTCAACACTAGAGCCTTTTTTAGCATCAAGAATCTCAAAATCCAAGTCGGAAACTCACCACCTTGGTGAGTTGACTTGAGGCTAAGAAATCTGGCAAGCTCCCTTCACAACCCGAGATCAATCATATAAATGTGAGTGTGTTGAAGCTAAGGAGCACGAAATGGGTACGTGAGGCTAAAACATAAATTGTGCAAGAGGATGATTTGATCGTGGAGCTTGAGATGGTTGTAGAGGAGGAGTCCATCAAATAGCTTTCCACCACCGAGGTGAGGATGAATCCTCCACCACCTTTTCCTAGTGGACAAAGGAGATGGCTGAAGGTGGCAACCAATTAGGCGCACATTCGCAAAATATTCGAGAAGATTGAGGTTAGCGTTCCAATTTTGGATTTGATTAAGCAAGTTCCTTCTTATGCTAAATTCTTGAAAAATGCATGTACAAATAAGAGGAATAAACAAATAGGAAGGTAGAACAATTGAAGATAGGGGGAGTGGTTGCTCTAAATCATAAAAACTTGCTTAAGAAACGTGATGACTCTGGGATATTTTCAATTCACATCTCCTTAAGTGGAACATTGGTGAAAAATGATATGATAGACTTAGGAGCACTTATTAATGTGGTCCCTTCTAGCCTTTATGAAAACCTAGACATCGGAGAGCTTAAGGAAGTTAGGGTAATTGTCCAATTAACTGATCACTCCCAAGTTAGCCCTCGAGGTTTAGTTAAGGATGTAATGGTTAGAGTAGGCAATTTAGTGTTTCCGGCGAACTTCTATGATCTTAACTTGGTGTACGATGGTGGTTCGCCCTCAATTTCATTGGGGAGACCTTTCCTAGAAACTTAAATGATAAAGATAGATGTTCATTTAGGGACACTAACCCTTACGGATGACATTGATAAGGTGGGATTTGAAATCTGTAAGTCTAAGCATGATTCACTTATTCCATCTCTTATGTGCAATGACATAACTTTGTGTGATTAGCTTGATCAATTTGAAAACCCTTGCATGATTAAAGAGAATGAATGCCTAGATTACATCCTTGATAAGGATGAGAGTGATGAGCAAAATTATTCTTTTAGCTTCAATTTTGATGATCATGTTGATGAGATTTATGCTATGCATGGTTTTAGTGACTATATTTTTGTCATGGATTGTTTTACTATGCTCACTAACATGTAGCGGTTAGTGAAGAGTGGAAAGGATATAACATCTCCTCAAATATCTCCTAAACCCAAGGAAATATCTAACAATTTGACATTGCCTAAGTATGGACATGCATTATCGATGGCGAGCAAGGAGAGTAAAGATCAGGATGACATTTTTTGGAGACCTCTTCACAAGGATGTCATCGTGAGTGGAATTGCTGATGGTGACTCCAAATACCCAATGGTAGGTTCTATTTAATTGAAATGCATGAAAATAAGTCGTAAGGACGGCAATAAAAATACGGTGCTCTTTCTTGCTTTGCTTTGACATGTTTTGATAGATAGACTTTGCATGTTTTTTGTGTGTGACAAGGATCTTGGGGTGAATTTCTTGCTGATTGTCAAATTTAATACTGAGTTTCGTGTTTTGTAGTTGAGAGGAAATAGGACTTGTTGGGTGAAAAAGTTTTCAAAAAAAAGGAGGCACCAGGGAAGCACAACCATGTTAACAGCCAGGCTCGTGTTAGAGCCACTAAACACGAGGAAGCTTCATGTAGGCCACAACTGTACCTAGAATGGAGGTTTATTCTGAAGGTTGAATTGGTTCATAAGATCTTCCAAAGCTAGCCAACAACAGGCTATCATGTGGCACGTTCTTGCCATTCCCTCGTGTTATGTTGTAGGTGGCACAAAAATGCAGATTTTCAAAACTAAATGTTTTACCCAAAACATGCATTTTTTGCCCATTAATTAAGAAACTATTTTGTTCCCAAGGACTGTTAAATAAATAGTAATATACTAAAAATAACCACCTCCCTTAGGCATTAATTAAGTGGTACTTTTGTCCCCTAAAGTTTTTAATTTTACCTAGGCCCTCCCTATCTCCTTTATACCTCCCTCATAATCAACCTCTTTTAGAGGAGCATGATTTGGTTAAAATAAAAGTCCATAGTACATTCCCCTATCCATAGGAATCATTTAACCCATTTAAGTCTCTCAAGAACACTCACTCCCACATCACCTTGGATACACTCAAAAATTTGGAGCATTTCCTCCCAAAAATTAGCATTCTTGCTTCCTGTTGTGTGGATTTTTAAATCTTAGCTTCAAACTATGGATAATCCTTTGAACCATGTGTCATCTTTTTCTATTACCAAGATTGTATTTTGAGGGGAAGCATGATTTTCAAAACCTTGAGATGTTTTAGGTAAATTATATGGGTTATATGAATGATCTTGTATTGAAGTAAGTGTGGGGGAAGTATATGTCCTTGTGCTTTGATAATATAATCTTTCTTGTTGTGGTTGTTTACAATGAATGATTCTTGAGTGCATGATCTTCTTGATGAGGTGATATGAATTTCCATGAGTATGTTATTTAGGAAGAATGATTCTTGATTGAATAGCCTTTATGTTGAAAAAGCATGGTTTGGAATGTGTTGGTTATTTAGAAAGAGTGTTCTTATTGAATGTACTTGATGCATATCTTTGTATATTCTTACATTACCATCTTTTTCTTGTTGTGATGGAATGGCTCCAAAAAGGACTAGGCCGGAAAAAGTTGGGAGACAAGAGTGGATAACTTCTCTTCCTCCTAACCCTGAGTTTGTTGTTAAGAAGTTCATAGGGTTAGCCAACATTTCTGAGAGTGTGGCCGAGAGGGTCATTTTGGAGACAAAGTTTGCATGCAAGGAGACTATGACAGCTCAAGGCCTACTCAAGCCCGTCACTTATTTACTAAGTCGAATAAGCCTAGAGGGTTTCTTAGATATGCATTCCAAGATTTACATAAGATGGACTTTGGAATTTTTGGTGACCTTAGAGAAAATAACAGACAATGATGGGAGGAGGATCATCCATTTCCACTTGGATGACAAGGAATACACGATGACACATCGGGAGATCTCTCTAGATTTTGGGTGGAAGTATGGGAAAAACGTTCTAGGGACACACCGGCAAGGCCTTCCATTTTCATTGAGAAACTTTTGGAGATTTCTTTCGGGCATGGATATGAAACACATCTGTAAAAGTCCCTCAATAGTCCACCCAGCTTTGTGGTACGTCCAGCGATTCTTATCCATGGGGGGATGTTGCCACGGAGAGATCTCACAATGCCCCGGCTTGGACGTACGAATCCTTTGGGAGATGACCCCGGATGGGAATTTCTACCCCAATTTTGTGGGGTCCTTCGTGGAGGAATGCTTATCCACAGGAAACAAGAAAGATGGCAAGATTCCAATGGGAGAAACAGTCAAACTTTTAGCCCCACACTTGGGACATCCGGTTTCTTCTTCGTTCATATTGGCAAACTTAGGTCATTCAGGGATGCGGGTACACTATGGAAAAGCTAGCAAGGGTTTCAATGATTGCTACCACCACCTCGAAGGATTGGTTAATTTAATTTACGATGGCGCTACGGCTTGCAGCTTCATGGTTCTTCATCGACTGGAGCACACTACTATCAACTAAGACACTTTGTTAGAGGGATTGTTTCTAGCACCCGATCTGGGGTTTGAGAAAGGCTTCTATATATCTTATCAAGCCCAGTTATGAACATTGAAGAGGAGAATGATGATATTCTATCGAGGGCACCACCTACCAGCGGTTACTGACCCGCGGATCTCCTCAACCAATTGCAAACCTTTGGGGAACAAATCATGAGTTCTACCTAAATTGTTCAATAGGTCGATCACACAGTAAAAGGTATGAGTTTGCAAATGGAAGAGTTCAGAGTTAGGCTTGACACGATGGACAACACCATGAGAGAATGGGAAGCTAGATTAGAGTCTATTGAATGAGAAGTAAAGGAGGAATTTTCCATTGTTGACGGGAGAGCAACCATACAAGAGAAGGGCAATGAAAAAACTGATAGAGAGGATGCATGCTTCAAATATTGAAGTTTTTTGTGACCTCATTTCTTATGAGAGGCAAGAATTGAGGTAAGAGGAGAGGAGACAGAGATAGGGGGAGACGCTTTAGGGAGGTCCCTTCGAACCCCCGAGAGTAAGTGACACTATTTTTCCCTTTCTTACTTATGATTTTTACCATTTCATTGCATTGGAGACAATACATGGTTCAAGTGTGTGGGAGGAAGTAGTTGGGCACTTAGGAATTTTTCATCACGAGATTCCTTTGTGTTTTCGATGTCATTTTGTGTGGGGATGTTTTGGATGCACTTTGGTGGTGTTCTTTTGTCTTTAGGGTGTCTTTGTGTTTGGGTATGTTTTGGGAGAATTTTGGTGGTGTCATTTTTTGTTTTACTTATCTCCATGTAGTATGAAACCCATCTTTGGTAAATTTTGAGCTACACAAAAAAAAATTGAAAATTTTGAAAAAAATGAAATATATATGAACCCGGCTAAGTCGAAAACCTGAAAGAGTGACTTAGGAAAAAGGGAAAAGCCCGGATATGTTGAAAAACCTGGGGAAAAATGAGAGGCAAAGCCCTGCTAGGTTGAAATACCTAGTTAAAAATGAGAGGCCATGGTGTGGAAAAGGTGAGAAGTGAGCTTAACATGTGTAAATGCTAGGGTGAAAATCTGAAATGACTCTTAGGAAAAATGAGAGAAATTGAGAGAAAACATAAACTTTAAATTGAACATCTCTCAGATTGTTATTGGCAGTTTCTTCGTTGGAGTAAGTTAGCTTCACACTTACCACATACCTCTTTCCTTTTATTTGATTGATTTTGGTGGATTGGTTACCTTAGCTTCTTCAGGAAGAGTGAGAGTTGTGAGATTATTACATCTTTGGGGGAACTAGTGCAGCCTAGGAATAAGGTTGAATGTATTGGTTAACTTTTTCTTGCATGCTACATTCTTCTTGGATATTTGCTAGTTTTTGTTTACTCGAGGACGAGTAAAAGTTTAAGTGTGAGGGAATTTATTAGCACCTATATGCATGTGTTAACCAATACATTTGACACATCTGTTATTATGTTTTGTTTGGTTAATTGATATTTTTAGTTAGATTTACATTACAAAGGGTTTAGATGATCGTTGTTGGTTTTCTTATCTAAATCCTGAGTTTTGTAGACTTAATCGAATCTAATGGACACTTTGTCCTCACCAGCACCTAAATCTTCTTTTGTTAGCTTACTAGTAGGTTGCTCATGAGCACTTTGGCGTAATCTTGTAAAAGATCATCCACAAGGGTGGTAGTAGATATTAGAAGGTCATTCGCAAGGATAGGCTCATGTATTTAATGTGATTGAATCTAGGATCAAAACATATTACCAATCACTTTACGCAAATATTCCCCAAGTGCTAGCGATAAATAGTTTTAGTCTCTTGTGATTTCTCATGCTTGTACTTGTTAGATAAACACCCCCCCAAAAAAAACATGTTCTGCAACATTAGTTATTCCAAACACGCGATCGGATTGACGACATGATTGCGGCTTTGTGTAGTTAACTTTTAGATTCCTAGAATCTCTGTGGACGACCCCGGTCTTACCACTATCTACCCCATAGTTAGTATAGTAGTAGGAACGGAAACAACAATATAAATATCTTATCTTTGAATTCATATGTCCTCTCATAGGCTTAGTAAATCTCTCGTAGAAAGATTTTTTATTAGCGACCCCGAGGGGAGGCGGGTCAATATCTTCGATCTTTTATCCTCGGGGGCCAAATCAGGTCTAATTCCCATTTCAATTATATCTTTTCGTAACCTCACTTCATCCTTTGTCTTACCCTAGATATTCATCAAAGTACCAACCAAAATATCATAAACATTTTTCAATATGCATCACGTCCAAACAGTGTTGAATGTTAAGGGTCTCCTAGTATGGTAGTTCTGAAAATTGGAATGCTTCTTCCAACTACCTGCAACCTTTGGTTTCCTATTTCTCTTTCCAAATTCATTTCAAAAATTATGCAACATGTGTTAGATTAATGTACCTATCAATACGGGAGGAGGAGGTGTCAACACTACCTTACCATTGAATACAGCTCGCCGATTCCTCCACCGATGACTTGGTGGAAGCCATCTCCAGTGCCCAAGATACACTGTCTTACTTCCATGCCTCAACTGATAATAATTAGTTCCTTCCAAACAAATAAGGCATATCTTTGGGACCTTTAACTGAATGGCTGGAAAAGATGCAGGGAAGTCATTAACGGTGTAACATAACATGGCCCTAAAATTAAACGACTCCCTCCAAAATCCATCATACATCCTCATTCCAGGACCCATGGCTTTTTAATGTCATCCACCAAGGGGGATAGGTACATATTTATATCATTCCCTGGTTGCTTAGGACTGGAGATAATTAGAGAAAACATTCACGCACAACCATGGGGGCAGGTGGTAAATCATTACCATCACCGACCACGAATTGTGATTGCTAGTCATATTACCAAACGGGTTTATTTCATCCATGCAAAAACCAAGCCTTAGGAGAGGGCGACAACTCTACCTTGCCATTGAATTCAGCATGTCGATTACTCCACCAATCACTTGTTGGAAGCCTTCTCTGATGCCCAAGATACACTGTCTAAATTCCATTCCTTAACTGACAATAATTTGTTCCTTTCAAACAAATATGGAATGCTTTGTGACCTTTAACTGAATAGCCAGACAATTTTCCATTTGTGGGGAAGTCATTAACGTTGCAAAAACATGGATCTAAAATCAAACGACTCCCTCTGAAACCAATCATACATCCTCATTCCATGATCCCATAGCTTTTTAAGGTCATACACCAAGGGGGATAGGTAAACTTCGATATCGTTCCCTGGTTGCTTAGGACCAGAAATCATTAGAGACAACATAATGTACTTCATTTTCATGCAAAACCATGAAGGAAAGTTGTAAATAATTATCTTCACCGGCCACAAATTTTTATTGTTGCTCATATTACTAAACGGGTTTATTCTACCCATGCACAAACTAAGCCTCGGGAGAGGGTGCAAACTGTTCCTTTCTATTGAATTTAGCATGCCGATTCCTCCACCGATAACTTGTTGGAAGCCATCTCCGGTACCCAAGATACATTGTCTAACTTCCATGCCTCAACTGACAATAATTTCTTCCTACTAAACAAATAGGGCATGATTTGTGACCTTTAATTGAATGGCTTGACAAGTATCCATTTGCGGGGAGGTCATTAACGTTACAAAACCACATGGCTCTAAAATCAAATGACTCCCTCTTAAACCCATCATACATCTTTATTCCATGATCCCATATCTTTTTAAGGTTATCCACCAGGGGGGATAAGTAAACATCAATATCGTTCCCCGGTTCCTTAGGACCGGAGATCATTAGATATAACATAATGTACTTTTTTTCATGAAACCCCATGAGGACAAGTTGTAAATAATTACCATCACTAGCCACGAAGTGTGATTGCTTCTCATATTACCAAATAGGTTTATTCCTCAAGTTACGTGGCTCATTCCTTAAGATAAGAAAAATAGTATCTATCTTTTTCCACCGATCACCATCGTCGGATGTCTGATGACTTCAGGATCAACCATTGTCCTATTTGCAAGCCAACTCAAATTCTTTGCATCCTCAGAATTGTCAAAAAATTGTCTTAATGTCCAGCTCTTTCAATTTGAACCTAGGAGTAGTGCATTTAGGGCATTCCTCCACATTCAAGTGATCTCTCATATGCTAGATTCAGTCGCTACGACAAGCATTTATATTTTCATTATCCATTCCTATCGGACATAGTACCTTCTTTGCCTCATATACTATTTCCTGCATTCTATTTCCAAGCGGAAGTATTCTTTCAACACTTTCAACAAACCGGAGAACCCAACATCACTCTAGGAATACTTAGCTTTCACATTCAGGGAGGTCATAGCCGTACCACTCAAATGTACACTTTTTAAGCCCTAAAGTGATCTTAACTACAATTAAATAGATAATGGCAAGTCGGGGTCGTCCACAGAGACAAAGGATTTTTCTAAGTGTTTGCTCATATAATGGTAAATACTATACTTGATATAAAGATATACATACATATAAAATCTTGTAAGGGGGGAGGGGGGTTGTTTGGTATTTCTAAGTTATCAATTTAATGACAAGTTAAACTAGCAAACCATAAAAATCTACGAAATAAGCAACAATTACTAAGAAGAGTTTAAACTTGAATTACGAGATTTTGGGTGCAATTATTTATACTTCCAAGCCTATTATCTATCATTGAACATATAACCTAATCAACACTTTCAGTACTTATTGGGAAGTTAAATCTTCTACCCATCTTTGATAGTAGTTTACAAGAGTGAATTCGGCATCTCTTGCTAAACCTCATTAATGACCCCTTTAGTCGTTCAACGCCTAAAAGTATCCCGTTAATGGAATTAAGTACTAAGAATCAACAAGTTTGTTAACACTAATAAACATTACACCGTGTCCAAGCATTAAACCAATTCATGGATTTATACAAGATTAGTCAAGAACGTTCAACATTCATAAACCTCTCTTATTTGCTACACAAAACAAACATGACAAAGAATTCGACATTATCACAATTATCTAACATTCATCAAATCATCAACCATATTAGATACTCTAATTCATGCCTTTGGATTTCATATCAAAAGAAAGGAGAATTAGTTACTTTCTCCAAACTCTAACACATAATCATACAAGCAATTCATATACTCAAACTTCCAATACGATTAATGTATTCAACAACCAAATTCAAGCACAATAAATACACAATAGCAAAACATTAAATAGCTTACATATAGATCTCAAGACATGGGCTTGGAAGCCTTAATCAATTGCTCCTAAGGTCAAGTTTAGCCACTAAAGTTCATACTAATAAAAATAGCAAATAAGACATGAATTCAAGATAAACCAAAGATGGAAAGGATGAGAAACTTGGGTTTTTTAATTGTAGAATTGGGAGAAGAAGAATGTGGAAGAAGGAGAAAAGTAGTGAGTATTTATAATACAAAAAGTTCAAAAAGTAGATCTGGCTTGCGACTCGCGACACAGGCGTCGCGACTCGCGACACAGGCAGAGTACTCTACCCTCACACGTTGTCTTCTTTTTTGTCTAATTGTTGTTGTCTCCTCTTCCCTTCTTCTGGTCTTTAAGGGGTTCATTGTATTCAAAATATAGTCTTCATGGTCTTCAAATATTCAAACAAACTTGTCTCACGAAATCCTTATTAAAAGTGATAAGAGGGAGAAAGTTGCTCTTAACTATAGTAATATAATTTCATGGTAAAATGGAGCTTCCGAAGCACAAAAGCATGCCAAAAGCAAACCAAAATGAGTACAAAACATCCCAAAATCATCATGGACATACCACATATTCATTAGAATAACGCACACACGCAGATATATATAATTCTAATCAATATGCATATCTTATGAATCTGTGTATTGAATAAATGTAAGTGTATGTACTTATTCCTGAGATATGATACTTAACAATGTGTACTTATATTGTTGTAATATGTAGAAATGTCCATGGATAAAACCCATTATTTTGACAAAGACCGAACAAGTGAGGAATATCAATAATTTGTAACTAATTTTATTAAATATGGATTCCTGAATACCGTGAAGGAGAATTTTTTGTATGTGTATTGTCCCCGCAAGAAGTTCCTTAACATCGCTATTCATGAAGATGCTATTGGTTTGAAGGATGACTTGTTTGAATATGGTTTTGATCCATCATAAAAAAAATTGTTCTGCCATGGAAAGAACATGGATGATCATACTAGAAATGAAGTAGATTATCTCGAGAAGGATGATAGGATGGATGAGTTGGTTGAGGAGATTGTCAAGAACTACAGTGGCAATCCTAACACACTTTCAGACTTGCACAGACATAATGAAACATTTCTATCTATGGATACCTTGAAGAAATAGCAATATTGAAGGCTACGTTGCAGTTGATAAATGTGAAAGCTAAGTATTCCTATAGTGATGTTGGTTTATCCTCTTTGTTGAAAGTCTTGAAACAAATGCTTCCGGTTGGCAATAGAATACCGCAAACGGTATATGAGGCGAAGAAGGTACTATGTCCGATGGACATGGATTATGTTTAGATTCATGCTTGTCGGAATGATTGTATCTTGTATAGGGGAAATCACTTGAATGTGGATGTATGGGCAAAATGCAATGCACCTAGGTTCAAATTGAATGAGGTGAAAGTTGATGGAAAAATTGGTAACCGGCGGACGAAGAAGGTTCCTGTCAAGGTTGTATGGTATATACCTATCATTCCTCGGTTGAGATGATTGTTTGATGATCCCGATGATGCAAAAAATTTAGTCGGCATGCAGATCAGACAGTGGTTGATCCCGAAGTCATTAGTCATTCGGTGGATGGTGATCAGTGGAAGAAGATAGATGTAGAATTTTCTGTCTTTGGGAAAATTCCACGTAACTTGAGGCTTGGTTTGTGTACGGATGGAATAAACCCATTTGGTAATATGAGCAACAATCATAGTTCGTGGACGGTCATGGTAGTGATTTACAACTTACCCCCATGGCTATGCATGTAAAGTAAATACATTATTTTGTCCCTAATGATCTCCGGTACTAAGCAACCGGGGAACGATATCGATGTGTTCCTATAACCCTTGGTGGATGACCTTAAGAAGCTGTGGGATCCGGGCATAAGCATGTATGATGATTTTTTATGAGGAGTCGTTTAATTTTAAAGCCTTATTGTTCTGCACTGTTGACGAATTTCTTGCATGTAGAAACTTGTTTAGATATTCATTTAAGGATCACAAGGCCTGCCCCATTTCTTTGGAAGGAACATAATATTGTCAGTTGAGGCATGAAAACAAGGATGTGTATCTTGGGCACCAGAGATAGCTTCCAACCACTCATCTGTGGAGGAATCGACACGCTGAATTCAATGTCAAGGTTGAGTTGGCTCCTCCTCCACTCATATTAATAGGTGCGATAATGTCAAACATGTTAGGTAGTTTTCGAAATGACTTTGGCAAGAGGAACAGGAACTGAAGGTTAACGAAATTTGGAAGAAACGTTCCATTTTTTTGAACTACAATATTGAGAATCCCTTGACATGCGACACTTTTTGGAGGTGATGCATATTGAAAAGAATGTATATGATAGTTTTACTGGTACTTTGATGAATATTCCGGGTAAGAAAAAAGGATGGAGCAAAGTCAAGGAAATATATGGTGGAAATGGGAATTAGACAAGAATTGGCTCCTCATAAGTAGGGATCAAAGACGTTTTCGCCTGCTGCTTGTTACATTCTTCCAAAAGGTGAGAAAGAGTTGATATGTTCTAGCCTCAAAGGTATGGTTGTCCTGACGGGCTACTCTTCTAGCATTAGCAATCTAGTATCCGATGAGGCATTGGGATTGGGTAATACGAAATCTCAAGATTCACATTGTTTGATTCAATAATTTCTCCCGGATGCAATCAGATCCATCTTTCCAACTCATGTCAGAAAGTGTATTACTCGGTTGTGTCGCTTCTTCAAGGCAATATGTTGTAATGAGATTAGGCATCAGAAATTGGAGGAAATAATAATCGTGATCTGCGAGTTAGAGATGTATTAACCTCCCTCATTTTTTGACATCATGGTGCACTTGTTCGTTCATGTTGTATGGTATATATTGATATGTGGTCCTTTTTATCTTCAATAGATGTATCCCTTCGAGAGGTATATGAAGATATTGAATACTTATTTGAAAAATAAATATAACCCAGATGCTAGTATTGTGCAGAGGTATATGACCGAGGAGGCAGTAGAATACTATATGGAATTCATGAATAATTAAGAATCGATTGGCGTACCAAAACCATGCCATGGTGACAGAGTTCGTGGCAAAGGTTCGTGGAAAGGAACAACCAGGTTGTTAACCCTCGACGAGTTGATGATAGCATACTTATATGATATTCGGAACTTAGATATGGTTCGCCCGTACGTGGATATGTAAATGACAACTATCAAAGAGGGTCACCCAGGTGGGTCAGAGAAGCAAGTACTTTATGAACACAATCACACCTTCATTGATTGCTTGTGCCATACAGTAGTCGAAGAAAGTCACAGTGACACCTTGAATTGGTTAGCCTTCATGCCTTTTGCAAATTCAATTTTTTTCCTGGCCTATGATATGAATGGGTTTACCTTCATAACTCTTGAATGAGACATACACACCGCTACAAAGAATAATGGCGTTAGCATTGGTGCCGAAGCTTTTCATGTAATCAGCCCAAAGGATAAGAATCCCTTGTATGGGAGCATGTGTTACTATGGCGTGATTGAGGAAATATAGGAACTAGCCTACATAAGTTTCAGGGTACCAATTTTCAAATGCAAGTGGGTTGATAATAATGTCGGTGTATCAGTGAACGACTTAGGCTTTACAGTCGTTGATTTGACCAGGACTCGTTCAACTGGAGATTCTTACATCCCTTCTTCCCAGGCTACACATGTGTTTTTTGTTGTATTTCCTTGCGATTCTAGAAAATCAGTGGTCATTCAGGATAAAAGTCAAATTGTGGGAGATTGCTATCCATCTTTAGTGTCTGACATTATTCCACACACTCCACCCAGCACGAGTACTATTGGTCAGAATGAGGTGCTAGCTTTAAGGAGAGACCATGAAGAAGGGCATGGATTGAGAGGCACCCAAAATCAAAGAAGCGGAAGAAGAAGACATAGTTTAGGTCCATACATTAATTTTATAAAACCTTATTGAATGTGTATGGGGCTGTTTGTTTTAATGTGTTTGCTTAAACCAAAGTCTAGCCTTAATATATAAAAAAGAGGCATTTATTCTATTTGGGAAACTTAATAATCGACATCAGGACGACGTTGGTGGACAAATCGGTGTAGATGACATGATGTGTGCGAATTCGCGAATGTAGGGTTGTGGCATTAAAATTTAATAGAATGTTAATGAAACAAAGATGTCAACATCGCACTAGTAGTCGATGAAAGATTTGGTCTAAAATAATTGGTCATAGCGACGTAGAAGATGCCCATCGGTCAAAGTTAGTGCCTAAATTAGCTTAAATCAATTAATACATGAGACGCCGCTAGCATATCCGAAATCACTCCGTTGGACCGATCTTATGATGTGCGAATATAGTACGACATCACATATGTTCAGTTTTCCTTTGAAATCATTACTTCTTAACATAAACAACTAGAACATGGAATGATCCATTTTAGGGTCTCATTCCAAGTTCACAGCTGCTAAACATCAATTTTCTATTCTACTAAAATCATTAACACTAGTACTGACATACAATCCATATTAAAAACACTAACATAGAATCCATAACACACTAATACAAACATAGAATCCAAATCACATCATTCAAAGTCCTAAAAGGGACAAAATTCATAGTTCACTAAAATTAAACACAAATACTAATAGAACGCAATCAATGCGAGGGTGAAACTCCATGGTTGAGATCATCTTCTTTTGATGAGTTATCATACTCAAAGCATGTTTCATATCTTTTCCCCCCATCTTCTTCCAACTCAGTCTTGGTCTCAGTCTCATCACACTGGTGTTTGTGGCATCTTCACTGTCGGCTAGCCCCTCGTCCTCATCCCCCGGTACACTTGCATCATAGACCAGGATCTCGTCCTCTTCCTCTGACACCTCTTCCTCATCGGGGTGTACTTCATGATCAGGTCTAGCCATCATGGGGTCCGCATAAGGTACGTTGATAGAAGTGACAAACAATACCTTCAGGTTCACAAACTCCGTCATCACCTGGCACACATGGCATTTTGTGCGATGCTCAAGCACTTTTATCTCTGCTAAGTCCCTCATGATAATGCCCCCATGTAGTGCACTTTCGTCCTTTATTTGGAAAAATTAAAGAATTTCTAATGTCATAAAATGGGCAAAAATTGGTAATAAGATGGAATTACATGGACTTTCATACCCGTTCATGGAACAGGAGCGGTTGCTTGAGGATGCATTCCTACGGGTGTCAATGGACTACCTTTGGGACCGGTCTTGGTACTAACTTCAAGATTACTCTTGGAGGCGTTGTCATCAAACCACATCCCCGCCATCCAGTGCCAGTGCTTCTTGTCAAACTAGCTCCAATCATAGTACCTCGGCTTGATCTTGAAACTTTATTTGATCTTAAATTTTTTCTTCTCCAAGAGGGAAGGGAAAGCATTTCCATAGGGAAGGGTCCGACTCTTTAGAGCCTGAGACACCATGTGCATCTCGTTGATGATGATGTAACTAGGGGCGACTACCTTCTTCTCCAAAATGTGGTAGTACAAAACGGTACCGTTGATAGTGCACTTGGAAGGATGTCTGACTGGTACGAGAACAATGATGTTGTACATCATCCTCTCCTCAAGCTCCAGTAAATCAATGTTTATGGACCTCGGGTGATCTTCCCGTTGACCACATTAATCTTGAAGTACTTCTCGACCATACAGTTGGGGTCAAGAGCCCTCTTTCAGATCATCATCACTAGCTCTAGGAGGCGAAGAGTCCCTGCAATATACTTACATTGGCAGTGCCTCCAGCTAATCTTCTCATCCAATGGTACAACCAATTGCCTCGTTGATCACCTTTGCCGTCAGCTGCATGGTCACGCCATTTACACTTATTGTGTAGTTCTTTTTGGTTAGACGCTCAAATTTGCTGTAAAAATGCTTGACCTCCATCTCGTAGGTAAGCTTGTCGAGGAAAATCAAACCCACCATCCCCGAAAGTTTGAATGGCTATAGGAAAACATCTAAGTGGAGCAGTTCCACATCCTCGGGTCGCATGCATCTGACCTCCTTCACCTTTATGTTCCTCACAATTTCAAAAAGATTTTTGTTTCCCTCGGATAAGAAGCATTTTTATCAAATATAGGTGACAGACGTTCGTCAATGATCCTCGCCTTTTTAGAGCAGGAGGTACTTGCTCCATCTTTCTGTCCCTTGGGACTTTCCACGGTTTGCTTCACTAGAGATATCTATTGAACAATAGAATAAAATAAGGTTAGTCAGACAGACTATTCAGTGACTGGATTTTAAGTGTTGAATGAAATCTCAAGTACTTCGTAGAACTAACCTCAAGATCGATATGTCAGCTGCAAATTCACATATTCATATGAATGAATATGAAGCTTTGCACGTCATATTGATTTAGCTAATAATGTGTGCAAGGGGTACCCGAATGTTCATAAAAGCCAATGAAAGCTAACTAATCAAGCACAAGGTTTAAACACAGCTACTTTAGCATCAAGCACAACATGTTTCATGCATAAAAAACCATACATTGCCCCTAAGCCTAAAATGTCAAGACCAAAACCTTAAAAAAGAAACCCCATAAACTAAACCATGGTGAAGGACTCAATCAAACACCACATTCATTCTTGTTGAACTGATAGGAACATAATAAGATGGAAATAAATAAATGAAAGCAAACAAACATATGAATTAATCGTTGTAAGCAATAGTTACCTTTGTTAGGGTTTTCATTGGGCACCCTTCGATCTGAACGAAACTAAAATTAATTAAAAGGGAATGGGGGAGATTATATAGAAGGGTGTGCGGTATATTGATTCATAATGGGACCACAATCACCTCATACAGTGTATGGCGAAACTTTTGGAAAACTACGCTATAACCCCAACTTCCTCGAATGCTTGCTACACTTCTTAATTCTGTACCCGGATGAAGAATATGTGTACTATCTAACAGAGGCGCAATCTAGGTTAATCATCCATCATTTTTATTGGCATTGTGTTCAAACCCTTACTATTAGCATTATGAGAACGATAATTTCCACCAAATAGAAACCAATGAAAATTTATTTTCCATGCTGTTTATGAAATAAAAACGTAATAAAATTTCTTCCATAATTTCTTAAAAAGTGCTAGTAAACGGTCTACAGTATATTAAAGATGATTTCTCATAAGTATATATACAAGGGTCATTTGGGAAGATCTAGACGAAATCTATGTGGGGATAAGACCAGATTCTTTAGTACCAATGTCGTGTATAAGTTGTGGGTGACCAAGGTTGTTTTCGGGTAGATTGTAATTGAGTTTGGGACTACCGATGAATTTTTCCATTTCTGCACTCAAGTCCCTACAAGGAATTGGGAGAAGTCTAAGTATGAAAATGGGGATAAAAAATTGTTATTCGCACGTACAGGAGTATTTTTATTCATGTTTAGCATAAACAGGTCGTCGGAAGGGCCCAGAATGTTAACATCAATTTTGTTACGACACTTTTTTGAAATTATAATTGGCCCATATAAACGAGGTCACGTAAGGTTGGCATTTGACGAACAATTGATCGACACTAAATCAACGTCGGTTGGACTGAAATTTCCAGAGAGATACAAAATTTTGAGCCAAAATTTAGAATAAAATTCCCCCAACTCCATCTTATATATATCATATTCAACAACAAGACCCATTAATTTCTCAATCTCCAACACACTTTCTCCTAACCCAACTCCACACCTTCCTCTCCATTCACAAAATTTCAACTGCTCAAGAGCCTAATCTACTATTTTCTCCCAAACATAAACATGTATTCCAAGATGGAGCATCTCCGGGTTCAAACTAATTGAAGTAGTTTTCCCTCCATTCAATGTTCATTTAGCAATTATATTAACATACCTTCTACATGTATTTTTCCCCATAGAACAATGATTGAATATTTTCATTAAGTATGTTGACTATGTTACATCTTATATAGTGTATATTGATTTTGTTCCCAATATCATGTCATGCTTTTAAGGAGTGAGGAAAAGGCATATATTAGGGCTGATTATTGAATATAATCAAATTTTAGTATGAACACAGGTTTAATGTGAAACATCGGCCAGTTCATCATCCAGTAAGCTTTAATAGGCTAATGAGAGTTAATGATGGACTTCCGGAATGGACTTATCATTTTCGTAGTCCCCCTTCAATTGCTAATGACGGAAAACGTATGCAAGGAAACATCAATACAATCAGTCTGTCAATTTCACAACAACCTTTTGTATTTAATATATTGATAATGTTAGTTTTTTCAAATAAAATATAATTTCTATCGACGAATAATTTGTTGTGTCAATAAATATTATAATATTGTACGAGAAACAATGTCTAACTGATTCATCCGCTATATCACGTAATCAGGTGCCAAAACAAAACTTAACTGACGTTGCATGAACCTCCATGATTTTTTGCGATGTCAACCTCTCAAAATGACATCGTATTAATCACAGTTCTATGTCAGCACACAGTGTCATTGTTAATGGTCTGCGACGTTGATTTTAATAAGAACATCATCGACTTCAACGACATCGCTTGCATGAAGATGCTGACATCATTATTAGCAATGTCGCTGGTATGATCTACCATGGTCAACCTACTTTTATTGACTGACGTGGGCTACAAAACTTACCAATGTCGGTTAAAAACCAAGGTAAATGGTTGTTTTTGCCTCAGTTCTGAATTGAGATAAAAAACATACCTTTTACTCCACTGTATTTACTTCAGTTCTTCCAGGACTGAAAACCGAGGTAAAAGGTCCTGTAGAACCGAGGTAAAAGGTCTTGTTTCTGGTAAACCTAGGCAATTTCATCAATTGATTGTCATAATTAGTTATCACCCCTAATTACAACCGAACACAATTAGTAATAATCATATAAACAAGAAGACAAAGTTTTTCATGTTTGACCAAAAACCTAGCAAACAATCAATTCATAATTATCAACTATTTATCATCTTAGTCTAAACTATGCATTAATTACACAACAAAGCATAAAACATAATTGATAATCAAAGCTTAATATAGGATAAAACCAAATCTCATAAATTAACAGCAGAAATGATTACAATTTCTCCATAGAGTATATTCAGTTTGGATAACTAAAACCCATATCATAGAACATAAACCCACGGAGAAACATGGAAGAAATTGAAAGAGAAATGAAAAATTGGGGTTTTGGATACCCCAAGTCGGGATCACATCAAATGGGGAAGAGATGACTATCTATAGCCCAAAGATATAAAGGATAAAATTAAAAAAATCAAATTCTGGGTGTTTGCCATGGACCGTGATATATGACATGGATCGTGGAGGTTAATCTGCCCCCCTTCTTCTTTCCATCGCAACGAGTGAACTATTCACCCATTTTGAGAGTTCTTGTAGTCGTTTTTATAGTACTCGTAAAGAAAAATCCAAGGATTCTATTCATGGACAACAATTTATCTAAGACCATTCTCAGAAATCGGCTCCAAAACCCCCAATCATTCATTCTCCGCTACTTTGCCTTCCGTCTTCAGTCTATCTTCTATCACATTGTAAGTTTCTTTATTCTTTTACCATTCTTATGAATAACTTTATTAAATCTTCTACCATTCTTGAGAATGACCTTCTTCATGATGATCTCCAAATAAGCTCACAAAACACATATGAATTGAACAAATGATAGAGATAAAAATATGTTAGACACCAAATGCTTACAAACTAGGGAAATTAGGGCTAATAACCACACAAGGTTATTCTAAACTACTATTTTGTAAAAAAAAAACTAATAGTATAACTAACCACTGACAATAAAAGATAAAAATGGATGTTAATTGTACTAAGAAAACATTACAATCACATCATCAACCATCTTGCTTTTCCTTTTGTGTGGGGATTGCACTTTGCCTCCAGTGCCTATTCCTTTACTCTTTAACCTTTCACTCATTTGAGTAGTCGTAGAAGTGGACATAAACCAAGAAATGGGAATCTGACTTAAACTATCCCACCGGGTGTGCCAATTGATGCGTCTGGAATCTGATTAAGTTTCACCTCTAAGTCCTTGATTATGATCAGCAAGATACAAGCCCAGGGAGATCCTAGGGGAAAACTCTATGAAGCTTCAATAGTAGTTGTTTTGGTAAATAATTGCGAATGAATTTAAATAAAAGACATCCCTTAGTATTATACCTTAAAATCCCTAGAAATAATTATGTATAACTGAAATACAAACTTTATGTATGATTTCCTCCATGATAACCTCACATCTTGACAGTATATGTGCCTAAATATATTGGGCTTGACCAGTATGATTATTCTCATAATGGATCGAGGCCCAAAGGCGAATAAAAGCATCATCAATGTGGACAATCAATAATATAATGTTTACAATAACATGATCAATTTACTAATTCTAAGAATAAAGTTTATTTTTAACATAATCAACATGGTAAGTTTTGTATAGTTAAATATTAGAAAAAAAACTAAATATACCTATAGTTGGGAGAGGTGAGGAGAGGTCAAGTTGAACCTCGGAGTGAAGAGCCGATGTCAGCTTGCTGTGAGTTTGGTCTGACGTAGACTTTCTGTTCATCATTATCAAAAAGTTCATTGGGAAGTAAGAAATGATGGGACAGCAAAGAAAGCCATGATGGGACACACTAGTAGAGAATGGTTAATTGAAGGCACCATGCAAAGGCGGTTCCAGAGAATTTCCCAAGAACTGCTTTCTGAGGATTATTCCTAGCTCAAGACTCGATGTTTCTGGTCCCCTTTTACAATCAAAGGTAGTTTGACTAGCTTGGAATAAGTTTTTCATGAAACTTCCTTCATTTTTATGAATTAAATGCGGTTCATAAAATAACCGCCTTTAAAAGTGTACAATGGAAGGCGGTTGTGCAAATGTGACTTCCATCCGAACAAGTTCTAATATCGGAAAGGGGATACAATTCATGTTCCGACTTAGAAACCTTAAAGGCAATCTACCACAGAAAAATTGAATGTTATTCCGAGTCCGTAACGACATTGGATAATAGTTCCAAACTAGGGACCATTTTTGGTTCTTTACAACATCTGAAAGTATAGTTTCTATCTAGGAAATTATTAAGAATGGAATAAAAAATTAGTCATTTAATGGCAAATAAAATGATAATAAATTGTAATGTGGAATAGACAACTTGTTGGAGATTATTGTGGAAATAATTGTGAAGGTGTGTACAACTCTATAACTCATTTGAATTCATGTTCGAAACAAAATGAATTCGGTTTTATGTTTGAGTTTTATTTTGAATCCAAATGTGTTGTATATGACCTAATAGGTTTAAATCACACTTCAATGTAGGTACTTAGGCACATTTAATGGATAGAATTGAATTCATCAGTAGCAATCTTAGGAACTAACCTAATTATATTCCCCCCGTAGAGTCTTTTATTGTGTTATT
This sequence comes from Rubia tinctorum, assembly GCA_032355605.1. Taxonomy (NCBI): domain Eukaryota; kingdom Viridiplantae; phylum Streptophyta; class Magnoliopsida; order Gentianales; family Rubiaceae; genus Rubia; species Rubia tinctorum. The sequence continues at coordinate 14,219 of JAULKM010116747.1, read as the reverse complement.
TTCAAACATACCTAATAGAATGGAGTGGTGTGTGCACATTGACCATGTAAGGATTGTAAGAATGATGTATTTTTGGGGAGAAAGAAGTTGCGTGAACATTTATTAATTCAAGGTTTTCAAACAAATTATACTCATTGGTTATGTTATGGGGAGGTTCTCCAAATATTTGTCAAGAAGTTAAAAGTAAAGAACATGTTGTTTTAGATGGAGACGACGAATTTGATGAGATGGTGGAGGATGTTGATAGACAATTTCACTGTAAACCCAAGGCCCTCAAAGTGTTTCATAATAACCCGGAAACGGTATTGTATGATGGTTCAAAACATTCCATTTTGAGCATCACATTGAAAATGATAATTTTGAAGGCTAAATATGGGTGGACCGACAAATGGGATGACAAAAAAACTTTAATTTCCAAGGGAATTTGGGAGGTCGTCGCCGTACCTCTCAAAGTTACAATTTTAAGCCCTAAAGTGATCTTTAACTAGAACAAAGTAGATAATGGAAAATCAGGATCGTCCATGCATAAGAGGGATGTTCCTAAGGGTTTTCACATATAATGGTGAGTACTACACTAGATATAGAGATACATACATACATACATACATATATATATATATATATATGTGTGTGTGTGTATAGAAGCATGAAAAGAGGAGGGGTTTTGGGTTGATTTTTTTAAGTTATGAATTTATAGACAACTTAATTAGCAAGTAATGTAAATCTAATATATATGTAACAAACTACTAAGAAGAAATTAAACACAAGTTACGGAACCTTGGGCACAATTGATTTTCACTTCCAAGCCTCTAATCTATCCTTGAATATACAACCTATTCAATAATTTTACTACTTTTTGTAAAGATAAATCTTCTATCCTTTTTTGATAGTAGTTTACAAGAGTGAATTTGACATAACTTGTTAAACCTCACTACTGACTCATTTAGTCGTTCAACGCCTAAAAGTATCCCATTAATGACATTAAGTATGAAGAATCAACAAGTTTGGTAACACTTATAAATACTACACAGTATCTAAGCATTGAACCATTTCATGCATTTACATAAGATTAGTCAAGAACGTTCAACGTCACTAGACTTCTCCTACTTTCTGCACAAAACAAACATGACAAAGAGTTTGAAATTATCATATTCATCTAGAATTCATCAAATCATCAATCATAATGGAAGCTCTAATTCATGCTCTTGGATTCCATACCAAAAGAGGGGAAAATAAGCTGCTTTCTCCCAACCCTAACAAGTAATCATACAAGAAATTCATGCACTCAAAATTCTAACACCATTAATGCTTTCAACAAACAACATTAAAGAAAAATAAATGAACAATAGGAAAGCATTAAATAGTTCATACATAGTTCTCAAGACATGCGTCACTTATGTTGGGCCTGAGTGCCTAACCTAGTTGGCCTAGGTTCCTCTTATTTACACCCAAAGTAATATCCTTTGGGTAATAACCATTAGTCTGGCCCAATGAAGAGCTTTATTACTTGCATTACAAGCAAACAAAATATTTTCCCTGTGTACCATCCTATATATAGAATATAGGTAACACTGTATACTCAACTATTCATTCATAATCAAAATACATTTTCCGACTATATCATCTTAGCCCCCTGAAAACTTTGGGGGACTTATTCCTGCATATTACGGATAAAGAAGTGAAGGATACGGAGGTGATGGTTTGGGGCCCATCAAGTTGGCACAGCCAGTGGGACCGTTTGTCAGATATGAGAATTCCGTTGTTTATGTCCGCTTCTACAGGAAGCACATTGTGTAGAAGCGCATGAGTCAAAGGTATAATTTTAGGCACCGAAAAGGAAATGCAATCCCTTTATCGGGGAACAAAAGGAAGGAAAAGCAAGAAAATTCAGTCCGGCCCCTAGTCCCTTTAAGCGCCGGGAACAGACCCCCGTCGAGAGTCACAAACAAGATCATGGGGGCAGAAATTCTAGAGGAGTCTTAGAGTGAGGCTTGTATTCCCTCTAGGTGAATGAAATTTAGTTCTTAACCCTAGGTAAGAGGCTTTAGAGTTCCGGACTCTCAGATCTAGGCACATCAGCAACTGAAGGATTAGCCATAATTCATGGAGGCTTTGGAAGATTCACAGGTGGAAGCGGCTTCATGCGCCGCTCAAACTACTCGATGCCCGAATAGTGTACCTTCCTTTTCCAAACAAGGTCTAGCGAAGATGGCTCAAACCTTTCAATCTGTTGGTGATGAGACATCAAATGCTTGTATTTTTTCAAAGCATTTAACATCACTTTTATTATCTTTTTGTTGAAAGATTGCTATATTTTGGTGGTTTTACATAATAAGGGGTTTAGATAACAATTTTTGGTTTACATATCTAAATCCTTTATTTTGTAACCTATTTTGAGTCTAATCGAATTTTGGTCCTTACGAGCATCTAGATTCCTTTTGTGAGATTAATTCGTATATTTCTCGTTAGCACTTCAGAGTATTTTATTGAAGACCAATTGTGGTAAAATATTAAAGGCCACAATTTAAAACGTGCTAGAAGATACAAGGGTCGAAGAAGGAAGACAAAGAAGCAGATTAATTGTGATCAGAAAGTTTGAACCGGGTTCTAGGAATTATATAAGAAGAACCAGGCCCAAAGGGTGGTTCCATTGGATTATTATTCTCGACCACTATAAAATCCACTTCAAGAGCTCCAAAAATGGATCAATGATTAACCCGTGGTGAGCAAAACAAGAAGTCATGAACTACACCTCGCCCGCGCAGATCATGATCCGCCTGATCAGATGAGCGAGCCAATATCTAAAAATTGGACTGGAGCATCCACCACTCAGGCAATGCCATTTTTTCCCGGGTGATGCCATTTTCACTAGAGCAAAGCCGAGCGCACCTTTTCTTTTTGTTTTTCCCCCTCCCTTGTACTATAAAAGCCATTTTTGGCCACCTAGTTCCTATCTTCTCATCTTGTCATACCTCCCCTTCCTAAGAACCCTAGTTTCTCTTAGTTTTTCATCTACTTTCATCTTTTTTATTTTGGATTAGCTTTGGATAATTAGTATCATTTGTACTAGCTAAACTTAGTCTTGAGAGAAATTGATGAAGACTTCCAAGCTCATGTCTTGAGAACCATTTATGAGCTGCTTAATTCTTTTTCTATTGTGCTTTGAATGTTGGTTGTTGAATGCATTAATGGTTTTGGCAGTTTAAGTATATGAATTGCTTGTATGATTGCTTTTTAGGGTTAGGAGAAAGTAGGTAGTTTCCCCTCTTTTGATGTGGAATCCAAGACCATCAATTAGAACTTCTAATGGTGTTCATAATTTGATAATTTCTAGATGAATGTGATATTGTCGAATTCTTTGTCATGTTTGTTTTGTGTAGCAAATAGGAGAGGTTTATGAACGTTGAACGTTCTTGACTAATATTGTGTAATTGCATAAATTGGTTCAATGCTTAGACACGGTGTAGTGATTATAAGTGTTACCAAGCTTGTTGATTCTTTGTACTCAATGCCATTAATTTGATACCTTTAGGCATTTCTCGACTAAAGGGGTTAGGGAGGTTTAGCAAGAGATGTCAAATTCACTCTTGTAACCTACTATCAAATAAGGATATGAGATTTATCTTCACAACAAGTAGTTAAAGTATTGAATAAGTTGTATGTTCAAGGATAGATAAGAGGCTTGGAAATGGAAATCAATTGTGCCCAAGGTCCCAAAACTTTTGTTTAATCTCTTCTTAGTAGTTTGTTGCATACTTAGTAGATTTGCATTATTTTTCTAGTTACTTTGTTGTTAAATTCATATACTTAGAAAAGAGAACAATAAATTACCGCATTGAAAGAAGGTATAGTTTGTTCCATTAAGTAAAGGCCTTTTTACCTACCCAAGACGTTGACACTTAGCACCTAAATTTGGGCAGGTGAACAATTTAGTTACAAGACAAATTACTGAACTTCGGATGCCGACGATTGAGAGAACCCAAGGTCTTAGCCGAAGTACAAGCTTCGCCCCTCTCAGAGGCTGGTGATGTTGCCTAGCTCGAAGGCCATTGTGTGAGCATGAACCAGTGCAATTGTGTTTTATTGTTACCATTGGGCTGGAACTTAGTATGAAGGGAAGATATCCTATTTTAGGCCTATCTACATAAACATACTCATTCTCTAGGTATATTTTTGGAATATTAAACATATGGTAAGACACACATTCCTACATGGAACGTGCGTATTTATCCCATTATGATTGAGAGAACTCTGAGGAATAATCTCCTATAAATATCGCGGTATGTATCCATTTTATTTATTGTAATCTCAATACTCAAGGAAAACACTTTTGGTCTAGTTTTAGCCTTGGAGAGTCTTCTTCCAGCACCCCGGTGGCTCTATCTTGTAGGTTCAGCTCTCAGGAGCAAGGTTTGACCCATAATTCGATGTTCACCCCGCAACAAACACAATAATCAAATTTTATGTTTTTTTACAACCTTATCATGTCAAAGGACCAACTGATAATCGAGCTTACTAAAGAACAAATATGTCTCCTATATGTTACCCTAGTTTCAACTTCAAGAAATCCTCTCCATTAAATGTGAGTTTTAAAACCCATCAATGTTTTGAAATAAGACACAAATTCGGATGAAAAAAATAATAATCCCATGAACACTTTTGGAACAATCTACAATACCTTTTAACGCATGTTTCAATTTCAAGAATGGAGAAAACTTAAAATTGACACTGACCTTGTAATCCTAATGTCAAAACTATATTTGGACCAGTTTTGACATCAGAAAGTCATCCTATAGTGTCGGATCTGAACCAACATTAATTAAATGGATGCATGAGACAGTGGTTACACACAGGATGCTGTTGAAAGCATATGTTATGACTGTGGTTACACCTTAATCTCCGTTACCACTAAAATATCAATTATCCAAGAGTTGGATCATCTGATCCAGTACAAGTTCTGAAATCAGAACACCTTTCAAATGTAGGTTACTAAAAAAACAACCATCGTCCAGTGAAATTGGTATAGTTCATTCCCGCACTAATGCATACAATATTTTCTATCATCAAACAAACCATATATTATAGGATGAACTACTTGGGAGACCCCTGAACTCCATCCATAGTCCCCTTTTAGCCCCTTATTTTTATTTTGAACACTTTCGGCCCCTCAATTAAACAAAATGTTAAATCGTGGTCTTTCCGTCTGGTCAAAACGTTAACTTCAGTCAAAAGATATAAATTTAAGGGCAAAGTAGTCATTTCACATTTTCCTTTTTCCTCTTTCTTTTTTTAAATTTTACCTTTCCCATTTTCCTGACCTTCTTCTTCTCTACATCCTCACTCTCAAAGAACACCTCCTCCGCTGCAAAGAGCGACACCGCCACATGAACTCCCCCGTCTATGCCCGCGACGACCTCGATGACAAACACTCTTGCTAGTGCTGCTCCTTCAGCTTGACTGGGACCGTGCTCACCATCTTTTCTGCTGGGGAGCCTTCTTCATCTCCACAGCTTTTCAAAATTCCGTCGCCATCAACCTCCATCGGCGCAGAAGCATCTGGAGACGGTGGCATTTCCTCATGCCAATTCCCCCCACTGTGGTTTCCTCCGAGCTTCCCACATCGTCTCCTACTCTTCCCACAAGTGGCGGAAGAAGAAGATGATACTGGTGGCTTTTCATTTTCTTCAGTTTTACACCATCCGTCACCGCTCATCCTAACCCTTGCCTCCACCATCCCAGCTCGCCATCACCCATCCCAGCCCTTGCCACCGCCGTCCCAGCCCGGCACAAGCCATCCCAGTCGGGCGTTACTTGATTCAACAAGAGAAAAGAATAGCAGGGTGGCGCTGCTCTAATCAAATAAAAGGAGAAAAGAAAAAAGAACAGGGGTATTTTGGTAATTTTAAATCCGGTCAATGCCAATTTTCGATGAGAGGGTTATATTTTTCCTTTAGAATTCCGGTCGTAGGTATAAGAGAAGTTTTGAAAAAATGGGGTTATATTAGCACTTAACAAAGAACTGGGGGATATCTAAGCATTTCTCCTTATATTTCTTTCTTTCTTTTCTCTCTTTACTCTCTACCTTCCCCCCCCCCCCCCTTCTTTAACAACTCCAATCCCCAAATATGGGGGGCGTCTCCGCATACAACCACCTCCAGCTACCTCTCTCCCCATTTCCACCCTTGCCAACATCCCTAACCCACGTACGTTCCCTCTCTAAATTTATGAGACAAAGTCCCATTTTGTCTACGGTCCGCTTCTTCTCAGGCGGTTTCCAGACAGTTTCTCTAGGCTCACAGTGTTGCTGAGTCCAGGTGTCGCTGGGTATCGCTGGGTGGATTTGTTAGGCGGAGTTGGTGAGTCTCTGGGATCATTGTGGTGATGCGTCCTGGCGTGACTAGTGAGCGGCAGTGCTGCATCCTGGCATTTTTGAGAAGGGGATGGCTTTTCTCCCGGTGGTGTCGCTGGCATAGTCGGTGGGTGGAGTTAGTGAGTCACTGGAAAATGTCATTGGGATGAATTGTTGGGTTGGTGGGCGCCGTCGTTGGATGTACAAGTTCACAGAGCTGCTGATTGGAACCACAAATCTATCAAGGCTTCCCTGGCAACCTCCTTGTTGAGGGCAAAAGTCACGATGGTGACAGTAGGATCTTTCAGTTTTTTAATGGAGTGACGACTTCATTTCCACCGATACTCTCTAAACGACAGTGGAAGAATGAGGGTTATAATTTTTCCAGATCTGATTGAAGGGGGAACTATCTGATTTTTGTCATTTTCCGGCAAGGTTATTCTTAAAGGGGTACTTATTTTTTAATTTTTAATTTTTCTTTTTCTGATTTAACATTTTTCTGGGTGGGATGCTATAAATTCTGTTATTTCATTTAGTTTCTTTCCTCAAATCTTAAAATTTTCAGCTTTAAAATGGTTTTTTGAATTTAGGTATTAGGCTAGGCATGTCTCTGTCAATGCTTTTTTTTTTCTGGCAGCTCGTAGTCCGGTAAAATTAGTTTGACTTTAGATTTGATATCCAAAAAGACAGTAAGGAGAAATCCAAGTCAAATTTGTAAAAACAATCGACTTTTAGTAACATTTTTTCTCAGGTTATAATCAGATTTGTACACTTTGGTACATTAGGATGTTCGGGTCAATTATATTGTTAATTAGACTTTATTGGTCTTTACAGCCTTTTAGCGTCAGCTTAGAGATAATTCTATGCATTATAAATTATTTCTATACACTGACGGAAAATATTTTTTACAATTAAAATGATTAGTTTTAGTCTCCTACTGTAGAAAAATTGTCTTAACGGGTTAAATGGAGGCGGATCGAATGTTTAGTTGGGGAGTTTCATTTTATTTTTGTTATAAATACATTTATGACCCTAATTTTAGCCTGAAAGTGCCTATATAACCTTTCAATATCAGAAAGTGCCAATATAACCCTAAGTAATTATTATATGTGTCAATTTAACCTTAACTTTCGAAACATTTGTGCCAATATAGCCAAACTCCTTAATTCTTGCATTGACTAAATGAATTTAGGAAAGACTAGGAAATAAAATCATAAATATACCCTTATTACAAAAAATCTTCTTCTTCAAAATTCTCCCACCTCCACCACCGTGTGCCGCAACAGCCTGCCGGTTCTCCCTTCATACAAATTATTATTCTTTTTACCAACCGTCTCATCCCCTTAGTTTCTCCTAAAATTCTGACCAATTTTGCTTTGGTTCGCCTTTTGAGATTGGCAGTATTATTTTCTCTGATGTTGACACTCTCATCACTACCACTTATCCCCTTCTCATATCATTCTATCCCTTCCTTTTCTGATCACTAGTCACCACCTCGAAACACTGGAAAAGAAGAACCCACCACCTCCGTTGCCACTGTGATATGAATCTTCTTACGAAAACTCTGAATTGTGGAATTTTATATCTTTAAATAAACTAGGTATTTTTTAACCCTAGTATAGCTGGACAAACTGATCAAAACTAACCCTCAGGATCTTGAACAACTCAAGATTTGTAAAGCTAACTAGCCTACAGGGTTAGTTCAAAAATCAAAGGTATTGATACTTAATAACCCGCAGAATTAAGCAAAAATGAAAATAGCTCGCAAGCACAGAGAATGATCTCAAAATTCTGAATATGTGATTTATATAATTGTGTAAAATTTCATGGATGGCCTCCCCTATTTATAGGGTATAATTCGACCACTCAAAAACAGAAACAGAGCGGAATTTGGTAATTTTTGTTAAAAACTGAAAAGAATTATAGCAGATTTAAGAAGCTAAAACCATATCACACTACAATACCTAGTTTAAGTCTAAAAGATGACCATATTCATCCAAGTAAATCAATCCAAATATTGGATGAATTCTTGAATGATTATAGCTTATCTAAACCTACCAAATCTAATTCTAATCTAATCAAAACTCCTAAATTGCAATATTTCAAAATTAATTCCAAAATATGAGCACACTACCTCATTAAAAAATCCAATAAAAGATATTTTTGACATCTTATCACACCGTTACATCTACTCGAAACCCTCAAAATCAAGAACCATTTTTGATGATTTCAAGATTCTGATAATTTCTGATGATTTTGATGATTTCGAAACCAGGAAGAACCATTTTCAAGATTCTGAAGGACTTTCGGGCCGCCTCCGGCAAGAGTTAGACGCTCGTCGAATGAAAATGTGTTTAAGGCTGAAGAGCTTCCGGATCTGTAAAAACGATAGGAGACCACCATCGACAAGATTTTGATGTGCGTCGAACGACGAGGCATTTAAGGCAGCGAGCTTCCGGATATGACAAAAAGATGGGAGAGACTGGCCCGGATCTGACAAAACGATGGGGGAGAGTGGCTGCATGCACTCCAATGTTTAAGGCGGCGTACACTCTGACGGGGAGTTTGGAAAGTGAGGAAGAAAGTGTTTGTTGGTTTTTCATTTTTTATTTATTTTTGAATTCAAGGGTAAATTGGTCTTTTCAATAAAATTTGGCTATGAAATGGCTGACTAGAATTTCAATGGAGTCAAGGGTTAGCACTTTCTGAGACTGCAGGGTTATATTGGCACTTTCAGCCTAAAGTAATGGGTATTTTAGCACTTTACTCTTTTTTTTATTTTGATTGTCTTAGATGTTTGATCAGAGGTGTAGGTGAATCATTTTGCGTGCTTATGATCTGATGCTTCACTATGATTCATTTAATGGCAGCCTCAGGTCGATTCTTTTGTGGCTACACTATGGCTGCAAGGTGACAACCACTTATCCTTATCGTGCCAATCTCTTTGCCACATAAGCCTTTGCTTAGTATTTCGTGTGTATCTGTAACTTTTCTCTTATTGCCACTGAATCCTTAGATTATAATTTCTATGCTTATTAGTGACTCGGAGTAAAAGGGTTTACCCCACAACTTGACTGCTTGTAATCACATATTGTGCAATATGGTGTATAATATAAAAGGGACGAGAACCCTATAAACCCGGTTAGTTTTTTTTTTAAAAAACACTTTCTTCTGCCTCCTCAAAAAAAAATTGGTGTGTTTGGCATGACTTATAAATTTATTTTCTTGTAAGTTAACGGTTTTTAGTGTTTGGTAAACTAATAAAAAATTGTTTATTTTAAAAGTAAAAACAATTTTCAGAGGAAAAGTAAAAACTGGTCGCCACCTAATTTAAAATAAAGCAAATTTACATATAAGTATAGTTCTACTAAACACACATTTGATTCCATTAACTTTTTTTCTCATACAAAATGTGGGCACTTCATGATCAGGATAAGGGACTAAATCTTTAATCCGTCAAATTCTAAGAAAGATGAAAAGGTAAAATATATCTTAACGTCAAATTTTGGATAATATATTTTCAGGAAAAACAAAGGTTAAATCATCTCTTTCAAATTATATCTTGAATCTGTTTTTTGACAAAATTTTAACTTTCAATTTTTTTGAACAAATAGTCGGCCTCCTTCTCATTAATATATAGAAATGAGTTACATTTGTGGTCGATTGTATGCAAAATCACCAGTGTTATTCTATCTACTATTATCTAATAAATTAGTAATAAGTTAGTCTATATTCTATTACACTTGATGAGCTGATAAACTATAGAGCACCATAACTAAAATGAAAAAAAAACCTATCTATTACAAGATGGGGCGAAATCCCACATGACTGGCTCATTGAGGGTGAGTTGAGCCTCCCCACTTGAGCTCCACACCGGTGTATCAGAGCTTGAACTCCATACTAACATGGTGTAACAGATCTTACTCCATGCTAATTTGGCGTATATAGACTTAAAAACCATCATTTATTAGGGAGTTAGAACCCGAGTTGCGCCTGGTCAGTCGAGCACAATGCCCCGGATGCCTTGATCGCTAAGTGGAAGGTGTTGCGTAAAATAGAGTGGTCCACATATACCGTGATTACAACCAGTAGTGTTTACCTTAACCCACCGGAATGTTATCTAAGTCCAAGCCGGTGTCCCGACTCAAACAGTCAGAACAACACATTAGACCAACATTTATATGTTATAAGCTCGAAGCTCTCTAACCCGAGCCTATTTGAACCTTTGTGATATGTCGGTCTATCAAGAAATGTTAAAACAAAATGTAGTCTACTAATCTACTCTTTAACCTTAAAGGGTTTCTCCAAATGTACGTTTTCTAAATAATTTTTGACTTGGATTTCTTCTTAACAAGTCTCTTTTGAGAGAAGATTAGAAGCCAACCAAAATCTCCCATTTAAAGGTCATCGGAGAACCTAATTGGCAGAGACCTTATAATCTAATGCTTTTGACGAAAAGTGATCCGGGTTTTAACCAATCTTCCTTATAACTAACAACAAGAGCAACTAAAAATAATATAAAACTACTAAGAAGAAAATAGAGATACGAAAGTACCGGAATCGAAAAAGGGAGTGGAGGTAAATCAGTCCAACAAAAGTAAGAAAACCTGCAAATATGTTCATTTAGCCCAATATGATGACCCGGTTCAAAACCCTTCTAGATCTGACCGAACCCGCCACTGCCCTATTCGGACGGATCTCACCCACGATTAATAATCGTCGTCGGTAACGTTTCCATCGGTCACCATAGAGAAATATTGCTTGGATTTTTCGCTGTGAGATCGAGGCTAAGCTGTCATGCGTCCTTAACGGCTGTTGTGCGCCGGATTTGGGATTCCATCACCCAAGCTCCGTGCGCTGGGTGGTGCACCACCCTCAGCAGTCGTTTTTCGGCCTGGACCATCGACGAGAAAAGCCTCTTGCACGAAGGTCGCCCCCTTATTTGTACGACACCGAGTTCTACCGCCGCTCTGGATCAGCCCAGTGGGGAACATCCGCTCAACTCTGTGAAGACGAGTGTACAACTTCTTTTCTGGCGATGGAAATCGGCGTTGCTTGCTTCTTCACGCGATGAGAGGCCATGGATAGCTTCTTCTCCGTCGTCCCTGCCGATTCCTTGCACCGTCGTCAAATTTACTACTAGGTCGGGAAAAAAACTACGGCTATGGGAGGGGGGTCGTCGGACCATTGAATCTGATGGCGGCGGCGGCCCCGGCCCCCAAGGCTAGAGTTTTGTTTTTGTTTTCTGTTGCTGAGAGCGTTGCATCTCGTTTATGTGAAATGGAAAAGAATGTGTAAACAAATAACTTCCAATTTTAACTTCAACTTTACCCTTTGTAAACAATACTCTGTGGACGTTAAGTTTTCTACTTTTAAAAAAGGTCTAAAATAAAAAAAAACATTTACTCAACAAATTGGTGTTCATAGCTAATGCAAGAACAGCTAATGCAAGATAATTATTGATTAATATAATATGGGAAAATCGAGAGAATTCTTGCAGGCTGATGCTTTATGATTCTAAAGTAAGAAATTAGCATTACTAATTAATCTTTGAACTGACCTGTATTGTAAATTGTAATCTAAAGATAACATCAGGATAAATTATGGGAGATTAAGCACCAAACAAGGTTAGTAGTACAATATTAAGAACAGATCATAGCTATTGTAATAATGCTCTGGCCACGTTAGCAGGATGATCAAGGATCGTTGGTTTCTCCACCCCCATTATCTTCTACAAATATATTTGCATAAAATATTATTGTGTGCACTAAATAATTAATAAGCCCTTAATTATAGGTGTCATTATCATTGTTTCTGCTAATCTGCAACTTGGGATTTTCTTATTCAGCCAAACGATTCTCCTTAAACAATAATCAGTTTGCCGGCCTTTTCATATTATCATATAACAGGACGGGAAATGACACTCAAATGACTGCTAAGGTAGAATGAAATTATTTGTAATTACTTATGAGGCGTTCTCTTGGAAGACGATATTTCCATAAAAATTAAGGATTCAAATGTAATTTTATCAAAAAAATGAAAAATTCGCAGTTCAAAACAACTACAATTCGGGTCAAATTTGGGTTATAAGTTATTTGCGTAAACTCACAAGCCTAGAAACATTACATATAACGGCCATCAAATTTTTTTAAGCTATAGTACAAGGCTTAGAGTAAATTTTAGAAGATTACTTACAAGTATACAAGGCGTCATTCGGAAGAACTTGTGTAAGTTTATGTGGAATAAAATCAGTTTCTGGATTTTGGAACTAGCTCTCCCCCAAAAACTTTCTCAGCACCATCCCTTTCAGGCAATAACGGTCATTAACGGTCACATTCATGGCGGAGACGCCGCCCCGGCAGGGTGGCAACGCCACCGGGATTACCACCGGAAAATCTTTTCTCCAAGCCCTTGCTCCTAAGCAAACTCCACTCTCCACCCTATTGCCGTCTAATCCAGAACTTAAACCAATTTCACACAGTGTGAATGGCAAACTCGCCTGTATCTATGCCAAAGAATCGGTGGAGATCTTCGCGTCTCATTACCAAAATGCTTTAATCGGCAAGTTCAACAGGGTCAAACCCCAGATGGAGGAGATTATCAGAGCGTTCCAAAAAATGAGCTTCACGGGCAAATTTCAACTGGGTTCCCTAGACTACAGGCACCTTCTTATCCGGCTGGAGAATAATGAAGATTACAACAGACTTTGGGTGAAAGGATCTTGTCTGATCAATGGATCCAACATGAGGGTGATGAAATGGACACCGGATTTTTCTACCACACGGGAGCCATCGATTGTTCCGGTCTGGGCCACGATTCACAATCCACCACTTCAATACTATAACAAATCGGCGATTGAGGATTTGGGCAACACAATAGGTAAGTTCCTCAAGATGGATGTAGCTACGGCAACGCTGTCAAGGCCATCGGCCATTAAGTTCAGTGTAGAGCTTGACCTATTAGAAGAGAGACACCACTCTATTGTCATTGGAGATCCAGAAGATTCAGTTGAGTGTCGTATTGAATACGATAGGCTCCCGAAATACTGCCCACATTGTAGTAAAATTGGACATGATGATGCTCAATGTGGTTTTCTTCACCCGGAGTTGAAGAGGAACTCGAAAAGGAATGCTAGGGAGGCCAATAGACAAATGACAGAATTGGTACACAAGGATGATTCCCAGGGCTCTGGATTGACGGTGCAACAGAAGAATGAGATAATGATTGACAGAGCATTACTCCAGGAGCTAAGGTGCCAAAAATCCAATTCACCATCTCCAAAGGCAATGCCATCATCCCAACCACCTTTCAGGGAGGTAACCACTGATACCTTCAGGGGGCTTGAAAAGCCAAACGTATCCTTTTACTCTTTTGATGATCTACATATTCCTAAACTGAGGTCTTGGAAAACTAACCAAAGAAAAGCCCAAAATCTATCAATTGTTCCTTACTCTCCTCCAATGGAGGTTTCAAATTCATTTCAGATATTGCTGGAGGAGGAAGCAGAAAGATACACACAAGAAGGTTTTGACTCAGACTCTCAACTGGGCACCAACAGGAATAATCACAGAGAAAAGGATAAGGATGACAAAAAAGAGGACACACAGCTACAATTGACAGATGAACTTTCAGGTAACAACTCCTCTCCTAATCAGCTAGCTGAGGTAAAAGAAACAAAAAGGAGAGGTAAAAGAAACATTTTCACAGGAGGTCTTACTTTAGACAATTGGCTGAGATCATCACAAAAAGCTAAAAATGTTTCTAAATGATTAGTCATAAAATAATAGGGAATTTGTTAATTTGGAATGTTAGGGGGTATGGTACCTCACTAGATAGATTAAGAACACTAATTTCAGTACATAAAGTTAGT